>JAESUZ010001364.1:0-12043 GCA_017311185.1 Proteles cristata cristata
GGGGGATGCCCCATAACACTGGCTGGTTTGATGTGCTTGTTTGAGGAAATACGCAGAGTGTACTGCAGCAGAGAAGGGAAATAAATGGCTGCCACAGTGGGCTGTCCACCTCTGTAAACAGTTTATCTGCCCAACTAGAGGCTAAAACTCAAATTAGAAAGTTGGGAGAAGAGCTGACATTAGAGAAGGACATGCTTTGCTAGTTGCATGCTGTCCACTACTTTGCTAGTGTTCAGGCTGGTGGACAAAGTGGGGGAACAGGATACTAAGTTGGAGACCTTAGCATGATATTTTGCAAAGCTAGGAGGGTGCAAGCTGCTACAGATTAAGGTCTGAACACTTGTGGAAAAATAAAAATCTGATTAGGATGCTGAGAGGAAGAATCCTGAGGAAAGTGAGGATAGTGAAGAGGAGGGAGTTGTGGTGATTGACAGTGGAAGAGACAAAGTGCCTCATGCTATATGACCCCGATACAAAGCAAAATCGTAAATAGTATTTATCCTAGACTTTTTAAAATGTTTTATTTATTTTTGAGAGAGAGAGAGAGAGTACAAGTGGGGGAGGGGCAGAGAGAGAGGGAGACACAGAATCCGAAGCAGGCTCCAGGCTCTGAGCTGTCAGCACAGAACCTGACATGGGGCTGGAACTCACATTCTGCGAGATCATGACCTGAGCTGAAGTCGGATGCTTAACCGACTGAGCCACCCAGGCACCTCCCTCCCCCAGACTTCTGATAATAGAGAAATATGCCCCAAAACTCCTAGGAAAAAAATTGCATTCTTTCTCTGTCGCTTGAGGTTGTAAATCTCATCATATCTTTGAAAAGTAAACCACCAGGAGATAACTAAAACACTGCCCAGGATTGCCTGAGACTGAAGAGAAAAAAAGGAGAGAGTGTTTTTAATATACTACTACAGAAGCTACCTTGGCCAAAATCCAGCCCACAGTTTCCATAAGGTTACTTGTTAAGGGCAAATACAAATCTTAAAAGTCCCCACAAATGTTAAATGAAAAGTTTTAGCCACGTAAGTGGGTAACCTTAACTTGTTCCATCTACCAGAGACACAATTTGGATTCAACTCTCATCTAGTAACCAGTAAGTTTTGTGTTGTTGTACCTGATTTATGACTCGAGTTTTGGAATGAAAGCTATGAGGTCTCTGTGCCTCTATGTTTAAGTATGTCTGTGGATATATGTTATGTTTATGTGATGTTTTCCTACTTGTGAAGGGTATTGCCAAAATTAATTTGTAAAATAGCTCTAATTGGCTTAAAGAAAAAAATAAGTTTTAATGTCAATAGTGTGCTTATGTAAAACTAAAACTTAATTTTCTTTCATCAGCTAGAAGTACAAGGTTTTCTTGTACTATTGATCTGGTCTTAACGAAGTTGTGAAAGGTTTTTCTTTCCCTTTTAAGAGAACAAAGATTCTGTGTTTTATCAAAATAATTTCCTGTGCTCAATGTTGTCTTTATGTCTTTGATTACTTGAGAAAACAGTATTCCCTATTGAAACAGCTAAGTGTTTTGTAACTACATAACTTTCTATATTTGCTTTGTCACTGATTAAATGGACAACTAAGTATTGTTTCACTGTGATCTATGATTCTATTTAATCAAGTGTTTGAAATTCTTTTGATATTTTTGACAAGTGTCAAAAAATCAAATTCTGAAGTTATTTTTACTTCAAACCAACTTTGGGATTTTCTAGACGATCCCTGGAACATCTCAAAAGATGTGTTCTCTCTCCTTATAAAAGGAAGATATTAAACTAATTAGGCTTATTTGATATGTTAAATTACAAGGGAAGCATTGTCAAAGAAGAAAGAAGTGATGCTGAACTTTCATTAGGTTATATTTGTATATGTTATATTTATATAAGTGTTCCTGAAATTGTATGAAAGTTCTAAAATTCTCATATGCCCTGGTATAATTTTATCAATCATAATTCTAGTTATTTTTAAAGGATATCACAGAAATAGCCAACTTTCCCCCAGAACTTTTTTAAAAAAATTTTTAATGTTTTATTTATTTCTAGGAGAGAGAGAGAGAGAGACAGCGTGAGCAGGGGAGGGTCAGAGAGAGGGAGTCACAGACTGAAACAGGCTCCAGGCTCTGAGCTGGCAGTCAGCACAGAGCCTGACGTGGGGCTCGAACCCATGAACCGTGAGATCATGACCTAAGCGAAAGTCGGTCGCTTAACCGACTAAGCCACCCAGGCACCCCTCCCCCAGAACTTTCTTACCACTTTTCCCAGATTCCTTCTCTCCCAGCAGGGCCTCAGGTAGCCTGTCACCCCCTGCCTTTTCTCCTGGGCCATAGCCACACTTTTCTTGGTGTGTCTTTTGCTAAATATGCCCTTTTTGTATAAATAAAAGATAATTTAGAGTTGTTCTCTCCAAAAAAAAGAAAAATAATAAGAAAGAAAAAAAGGAAAAACTTTCTTTGTCAATTGTATTTTAATGAACTCTCATCAGGTCTTTAATCATGACCATATTTAAGTCTTGTTGTCATTTATAGACGGTTATTCTTTTACTATACTGCTTTTGCAAAAGTGTTTCTATGAAAGTGCATCGCCTTCAAGGAGATTCATGGAAAAGACTGACAGGTACAGGTTTCTGATAACTAAGGTACAGGTTTCATTTGGGAGGGACAACAATGGGCCTTTCAAGGCTTCCCGAAGGCTACTTGCACAGCCCCACAGTATGACATGGGATTGTAGCCGGAGACCTGTCCCTGTTCTCGCTCCCCACATTGGTAAAATGAGCCCATTACATTATTGATATAATATTAACATGTGAAGATTTTCCTCTGCTGTAGGACACTCTACTGACTTTGCTGGAACATCTGTGAGGAAGAGGATGAGCCATTGATCCCACAGATAATTCAAGGCCCAGGCACACGGTAGCTTTTGGAAGCTGGGTAAGATGTTCATTCTCTCAGACAATGAACTTGTGACAATGTCTTGTGATTGATAAAATACAAGTCTATCCAACCCCTAAGAACATGAAAGAAATGCAAGCCTTTGTAGGAATTTTGGGTTTGGGGAGGACTTTTATTCTCCACCTAGCACAGTGCCTTCTACATCCCAGGTCATAAGGCACTGACACCCCCTGGCCATCAGGCAGCTGATGCCCCAATTTGGGTACAAGCCCTAACAACAGACTCTTCAGTAAATACAACAGATTAGGCGTATAACAAGAGTGGCCACTGTAGCACCCATGTGGGGTGGCATATTGCCTTTGAAGTGCAGCGACTTGGTCAATGCAGTAGCAGCATGTCCTTGTGTTCTCACCTGTGCCCAAGGCAGCTGCTGATAAAATCTGAGAACATCCATGGGAGTTTTCAACTCGTGAGAGATTAGCAAATTGGTTATTTTGTCCTCCCTCCCTCTGAGTGAAGGTTCTAAATATGCCTTGGTTTGTATGGACATTGCATCGGGCCTAACCTAAGATTTTCCCCATCACTGTGCAAACCAGGCTGCCACTATCAGGGGATTAGAGAAGCTACATACCAAATACAGATAACCTCATTGACTAGACAATTATGGGGGTCAGAGTTCAAAGGTCATGATGTGCAAGATTGGGCAAAAGAACATGGCATTCAACAGAGGTTCCATCTCCCCTGTAACCCACTAGCAGCAGGGCTGGAATATTAAAGCAGAAGATTAAATTACTAACAGGTAGGGGTGCACCTGGCTGTCTCAGTTGGTGGAGCATACAACTCTTGATCCTGGGGTCATGAGTTCAAGCCCTACATTGGGCATGAAGCCTTCTTTAAATTAAATTAAATTAAATTAAATTAAATTAAAACATTTTTAAGTGAAATAAATTGCTAACAGGTAAAACCACATTGGCCAGGTAGACTAAAGTATTGTTGCAGCCTTTAAAACATTTTACTGATGAACTAGTAGGGTCCGTTGCCCCCTATGCCAGACAACAGACAGTTTATGAGACATCCAACACAAATAAGGTATGGAAGTCACAGGAGACACCATTGCCCTAACTTTCACCATGGATCAACAAGCTATGCTGCTGAGAACACACCTGGGAAAGGCATTATCTACTGGAATTTGCAATGGGACATTTCACCAGGATGGTCAAGTTCCTAAAACTTCCAATCTGCCTTTCCTCAAGGCCAGGTAGGCACATTCTGTTTTCCACTGGTATGATCATCTGGCCACCAACTTTGTCCCCTCCATTGGCCTGGAGGGTGCTATAACATACATAGAAACCTTACTAAACTCACCCAACAAAATGATGGACAGCAAAGTCTTCCTTTTATTTTTTTTATTTATTTATTTTTTTTTTAATTTCTAGGAGAGAGAGAGAGGAACAGCGTGAGCAGGGGAGGGTCAGAGAGAGAGGGAGTCACAGACTGAAACAGGCTCCAGGCTCTGAGCTGGCAGTCAGCACAGAGCCCGACGCGGGGCTCGAACCCACGAACCGCGAGATCATGACCCAAGCGAAAGTCGGACGCTTAACCGACTAAGCCACCCAGGCGCCCCAAGTCTTCCTTTTATTTAACACTGAAATGTCTTTAATGAAAAAAAAACTGTCCTCCAGAATAGGATGGCCTTGGACATTATTACTGCCTTGCAAGGAGGCACCTGTGCTGTTACCCAATGTTGTGTCTATACCTGATGAGTCTGCTAATGTATCATCCTTATTAAATCACATCAGTGTACAAGTGAATGTCTTGAGTGACCCAGCCCCAAGCCTATAGGAACTAATAACTCAGTGGTTTGGGTCATGGGGTTCTTGGTGGAAAAAACTTACTTATTTGGAGAATTATCTTAATCTGGGTTTCCTCTTGCATGTGCCTATACTGTTGCTGTGGGTGTCCGCCTCCGATGCAACCAGATAGCCTCCAAAGGAGTTTCTTTCATGCTAGTGATGCCTTTTGCTGACTGATCAGGGTCCTTGCAGAAGAGGGGCATGTGTAAGACTATAAGAGCCAATCACAAGGGCTGGAATGCTGGAGGAGGTCATCAAGGGGACATGACTTCCAGTGGATCCATGAACTGGACCCAGGCAACGAGAGGCTCCTTACCCTCCTCTCCTGTCCTTGGAATGTACACTCTGTCCACCATTCTCACCGTGGGAGTTTCAAGGATGCAGAATTCAGAGTAATGTGTTGGTATATGGTTGGTATATGTAACTGAACCTAGTTAAGGCCTCTGTATAAACTTAAGATCCTGGCTGGCAGGTGTGGAGATCTACCCATCTTGCAGCCAACCCAAGACAAGCCTCATAAGTAAGTTCCCTTGCTTATTAAACTTACCACCTACCAATCTGAAATAGTCTGCCTCTTTCTTTGGTCTCTCCTTGCTCTCTGTCTACAAAGGCCAGTTGGCAAACCAAAATCATCCGTAGGTGATGAAAAGATATATGGGACCTTCTTGCCTGTAAAGTGCTAAAAATGTTCAAGGGTGAAAAGATCCTCATCCCTTTTGCACCATGGAGGAGCTTGTTCTCTCATCTCCCAAGGGAAATGGCCAGGCGTGTGTATATATATATATATATTTCCTGGTGAAGTCTGGCCATATATATGTATATATATCTGGCTCTATACACACACACACACACACACACACACACACACACACACACACACACACACACACACACACACACATATTTGGGCAGCTTTGTTATCTAGTCCATGAAACTACCCCTTTCTCAGTCTTCAGGGGTCCCCAACTCCAGACAGGTGCCTTGAATCCTGAATCATGTCCTCTTATAGTTGATCAAGTTACCAAACCAAACCTGATCTTCATGTTTGAGAAAGAAGAGACTTGGATGGCAGAAAAATCTAAAGGTGCATAGGTGAGTGAGAACTAGGAAGACTGGGGATGGCACATAGAAGGTTCTAGCTGGTGGGAGGGAGGTTTCTTTGACATGCCGTCAACATACCTTTGGTCTTCCTTAAAGGAGAGGAGGTAGGCCTCCGGTGATTATAGGACATGGGTGTGAGCCCCTCAAATTAAATGACCTTTCCATATCCCACCCTCTCCCTCCAAATTCTTTGCTTAGCTTTGAGAAAGAACCATGCCTGCCTTCCTTGTCCTCAGAATCTCATCGCTGCCTCTTTCAGCTGGAACAAGCCCTTCTAGGTCATTCTCCCTTTCCCTGGCTTTTTCATTTTCCAACCCTCCAGTCATCACCTACCCCTTTTTATGCATTCTGACATTTATAGATCTGTCCTTCACTTTGTGACCTGTTTCTTCTTCCTTCTCTCACCCTTATGAGAAGTCCCAAACTGTTTTCTCCATTTTATAATAAGATTCCACCCCATCCACATGTAAACTCCTTCTTTCAAGGATCTCCATTACATGGCCCCATCTGTTAGTTGTTCTTCTCTGTTCCCCAAAATTGAAGCCATGGTGCTTTCCAGTTATTGTCAGTACAAAGAAAAACAATTTCTGTGTTTGAGCTTATATTTAGCAGCCTTGCAAAATTCACTTAAGTCTGTTTCTAGATGCTTCTGGATTTTTCTGTGTATATATGTCATCTGTAAAAATTGAGAGCTTTATTCCTTTCCAGTTATGACTCCTTTTTTCTCTTTTGCTGTTATCTCATGAAGGCTTCCAGTACAGTATAGTATTGAATAGAAGTAGGCATAGGAAGCCCCCTTGTCTCATTACTAATCTCAGGGGGAAAGTTTTTACTGTCACCATTAAGTTTTTCTGTTTTCTTAATACACCCTTTATCAGACTAAGCAAATCCCTCCTATGCTAGTTTGCTAAGAATTTATATATGAATGGGTATTGAATCATATGAGATCCCCTTTTCCGCATCTTTAGAGTTTATGTGATTTTTCTCCATGAATTACATTGACTAAATGATCAACTTTATTGGCATAAATTTTTTTCATAAATCCCAATTTTTTTGCTTATAAAATCTGTAGTTAGGTCTACTGTATCATTCCTTATTTGAAAATTAGTGTTTTCCCTTTTTTTTCGTGATCAGTCTAGGGTTTCTCACTTTTATTAATCTTTTCAAAGAATTCCCTTTGATTTTCTCTTACTGCTTGTCCTCTAGAGGACATGAAAACAATTATGATGGAGGAAACTCCTCAGTGTTAAGCATAGATAGTAATCTAGGAGCTTGAGATATATCAAAACTCATAAGATGTGAAGTGTAAAGAATGAGTGAGCAAGCTGCTTTTGAAGCACAGGGAGAAATCATAAGATGTGTTATATATAGTTGGCAAGTAAGTTAGTAGGTGATAAGATACAGTAAAGGTAAATACAATGGAATATATGATGGAACAAACAAGTGTTACTTAAAGATAGTAAGGAATGCAAAGACTAGTTCATAAGGTATCCTAACACCTGAGCCAACAGCTAAGTTTTACTTAAATTCACCACTAGTTGGTGACTGTACTGTTCCATGGATCAGATAAAACCTGGGACTGTGCAGAAAGCTAATTGGTGAGCTACAGTGAGGGCAAGCAGGGTATGTCATTGGCCTTGAGCATCTTAAGTCTGACTGGGCCCCTTGTTTAAACTTCAAACTCTGGTCCTCATAATCCAGGAGGCTGATACAAGAGATAGGGAAACACAAAGGGAGAGCAAAGATAAGGGTGTATGAACGTTACATAACAAAGGATTCAGGAAATGTGGTCCTTCGCCCTGTTTGTACCCTATTCTAAATGTGTTAACGTACCCGTCTCTTCCCCTTTGCTTCTTGGTGGGTTTTTATTTTATTTTTTTTAATTCTTTTTTTTTTAATGCTTTATTTCTAGGAGAGAGAGAGAGACAGCGTGAGCAGGGGAGGGTCAGAGAGAGAGGGAGTCACAGACTGAAACAGGCTCCAGGCTCTGAGCTGGCAGTCAGCACAGAGCCCGACGCGGGGCCTGAACCCACGAACCACGAGATCATGACCTAAGCGAAAGTCGGACGCTTAACCGACTAAGCCACCCAGGCGCCCCAATTGGTGGGTTTTTAAATACATATATCTTAGTGTTTTAAAACTGACAATAAGCCACATGACTTGAGCATTTTATTTTGGTCTGTGAGCCCTTGTATTCTAAGACCCGAGATAGCTTGCCTGGTAGTATATTGGAGTCCATCACTGTATCAAGGGAATTTCTCATATTAACAATTTCCAAAGGATGAGGTGAGAAGGGATCATAATTCAGTTTGTGGACAGTCTGTCTTATTTCCTAAAGAAATAATATGAAATAACTGGTTAAAATATTGGGGGCCCAGTACTGATCTGGGTGGTTATAGGGCCAATCAAGGGTCACAGGACTGATCTTAGGGATCCCACGGTAGTCTTGAGGGTTCTAGGAAACAGGTTGAAGAGACATCATTATGTAGATTATTTCAGAGGTGTTAGCTAAAGCAAGACAAATAACAGGCATAAATAATGGGAGATAGGACTCAAGGCTGGCCTATGGGCACACCAGAGCTGATTTGGAGGTGCTATCAGGGATACATTTGTGATAGGGCCTCTCCTTCTCCCAGTGTATACAAATAAGAACAAGAACATTGAACATTTGTTGAGCACTGTGTCTCAAGCATGGGCTGTTCCCGTCTCGTATACCTGTAATCACCGTGGGGTCCTCAGGGCAGCTCCTCTTTGTGCAGAAACCTGTGACCACCTCCTGCCTCCCCAACTCAGTCTTCAGCACACCCCTATCACCAATACCGTCAGATCCTGCATCACGGAGACCCCTAGACCCAACTCCATAGATCCCTGTTATTCACCACAGATCCAGTGTTCTGTCCTCATTGATATCCATATTCTTCGTCTTCACACTTGCTAATGCTCTGCCACATTTTGCCACTTGTCTGCACTTTACTCTGCCCCGTTCACCATCATTCCCACTAGGTTGCCTATCCCAACTTACTCCACTCTGTCCACATTTCCAAACCACTCTCTGCCCATTCACTCAAACTACTCACTCCCCTTCTTTCCAGCATTACTCATATTGACTTATACTGTACTCTTCAGTAATTCACCCCACTGGGTTATTTACTCCATTTTCTCCTATTCTTCCCTGTTGGCCCCCATTCTGACCCCTCATTACTTCATTCTCTCACACTCAGCCCTTCATTACCCTTTTCTATTTTCCCTTAATACCAGCCCACTTATCCACATCCTGTTGTTCAACCCCACCCTTTCCCCCTAGGTCTATGCCTCACTCACACACATGGCCCATTAGTTTGTCATCTGGGTTCCAGGAAGCAGGAGTCCATAATCAACCTGGAATGGTAAGATCTGACCCCTATCCACACCATACTTCAGCATGACCTTTGATGAACCTGAAACCCCAGGAATATTCTTTATCAGCAGCAAGATGAAATGCTTCATTTCTAGTGCCTTTGGGCATCATCCTCTCAGAAGACTGTACCAGAAGCAGGTAAAGTTAGTATCACATTTCTTCCTCAATCTTTCTTCTCCCTGTAAAGGCACTAACTGTGATATGTCTGACTCACATAGCTCATAAAAAGTGAGCCCATGTTTCATTTTCTTGGAGGATAATTTAGGGGGGAAAAAGAAGGCTTGGAAGGGCACAAGCAGGGTCTCAGACATATGATTCATGCACTTGTTTTGTTAAATCCAAACACTGGCCATGCCCAGATTTTACATAGCTTGGGCTACCCAGTGAAAAGCCACAGAATCATGAGGGCCACAAATATGGTCATACATTGGACATCTTCTTCTGGAGCAGACATGCTGTTACCTGGTCTTTGGCTGTGTCCATTCAGACCATGGCTCTCAGTATGTCACCAGCAGCAATCTTATCTAGGGGACAAGCTACCCAATTTCCCTGTGTATTCATGCTTTTTACTGCTTATAATAAAAATACACATACACACAAACACAAATGAAGTAATCTAAATCACTGTGATAAGATATGGAAAGACAATGGTGAGCTTTGCTAGAGAATATTTTCAGATGTCGCTGTGCCCACTAAATAAGAATGTATTGCAGTCTTGGGGCACCTAAGTGGCTCAGTCAGTTGTGTGTCTGACTCTTGAATTTGGCTCAGGTCATGATATCCTGGTTTGAGTTCGAGCCCTACATCGGGCTCTTTGCTGACAGATTCCAGTCTGTTATTTCAGGTTTACATGATGTGTTCCCAGCTGACCAAAGAATCACCTTATTTGACACCCTCAGGAAAGTAACGCCTGTGTGCCTTTGGAACTGCTGCACATCTGTTGTTCTGAGAGATTATTTATTCATTAAAAAAATTTAATTCCATATTGAATATATATGTACTACATGCTATGAAATCCTGGGGCACCTGGGTGGCTCAGACATCTGAATGTCCAACTTTGGCTCAGGTCATGATCTCACAGTTCATGAGCTTAAGCCCTGCAGCAGGCTCACTGCTGTCAGCACAGAACCCACTTCGGATCCTCTCCCCCCACCCCGCCCCTCCCTCATTGGTTCTCTCTCTCTCTCAAAATAAGTAAACTTAAAAAAATGTAATTAAATTTTGGGGCGCCTGGGTGGCTTAGTCGGTTGAGCGTCTGACTTTCGCTTAGGTCATGATCTCGTGGTTCGTGATTTCGAGCCCTGCATCGGGCTCTGTGCTGACAGCTAGCTCAGAGCCTGGAGCCTATTTCAGAGTCTGTGTCTCCCTCTCTCTCTGACCCTCCCCTGCTCACGCTGTCTCTCTCTCTCCTAGAAACAAGTAAATATATTTTAAAAAAAGTAAATTCTGTATCTAGAATCTAACTTCATTATTACAGCAATGGAACAAAATATGCATTTTAAAAAGTTTTATTGAAAAGTTCATCCACATAGCACGGTTTTCAAGTTATGAAAGGACATACACAGTTGCCTCCCTCCCAAATCCATTCCCCCAGCCACCCACTTCCTCTTCTCTTTCTCAGAGGTAATTGGAGTTCAGTTTCTTGTATATCTTTTCAGAGATAGTTTATGCATATATGCTCAATCATGTACTTGCCATTTGTTCTTTTTATATATGAATGGTAGCGTATTATATTCACTGTCCTGCACCCTGCTTTTTGCACCTAATGATGTATGTTGGAGATCATCCACATCACTGCCCAAATGATATCCAGGTTCTCTTTCTACATTTATTCATTTTGTCTACCTATGAGTTTGCTGTATGAGCATGCCTAGATTTCAGGATCTAGACTCCTGTTATCTGGACGGCTTCTAACCTTTTGTCTTCACAAACAGTGTACCAGTGAATATCTGTGTGTTCATCATTTTGTACATGCAAGAGTATATACATTACTAGAAGTGGAATTGCTGGCTCAAAAGCCACTGCACTGGATTTGTGGTTTTCATTACTTTGGAATCATTTTTGTTTCAATAAGAGTTTTTCCTGGACGTGCTGTTTTCTGGAGGTTCATGTGGGGGTAAGAAACCAGGGCCATGTTCTAAGCAGGTAAGAATTTTTCTTACAATTGGAATGGGTTTTTTCTCCCTCCATTTGGGACTTCTTTTAGAGTTGATTTCTCAAGAGTCAGTAAACAGGGGCAGCTGAAAGGTCCTTCACAAGGAACACTCCCTTCTCTTGCTCCAGCCCCTGCCAAGTGCTCTTCTCAGGAGTACAGATTACTTTCTACAAATATGGCTCATCTGAGCGATTCCTTGTTGAGGCCTCTGCCTGTCTCTCCTCAGACCCCACGCGGGTCTAAGAAACATCCTACCTCCCACCTGCCCATGTCCTTTGCTACTATTGTGGATGTACATTGTCTTACTCTCAGAGTATATCCTAAACCTCAACAAAGAGTCCTTCCCAGTGCTGTCTTACACCTGCAGCCTTGAGTGTTCTCTCTAAAATCTGCTACACCACTGCTTGCTTCCTCTGCCTCTGGCAGCACTCCCATCAGGGTTTTAGCTATCTCCTCATTTTATCAGATACAGAGATTACACTTCTGCTTTTTATCCTGGTAGTTTCTGGGTAAAGACTGAGATGAAAAAAAGGGAGGCTGAACTTTAATCCCTGTATTTAAACCAGAAAGTCCAAACATACTTTTAAAATGTTAAGTAAATTGACAAAAAAACTTCCTTCAGTGAACATTAACATTTAACAGGCACCATTGATATA
>JAESUZ010001365.1:0-35055 GCA_017311185.1 Proteles cristata cristata
CTATGACCCAGCAATAGCACTGCTAGGAATTTACCCAAGGGATACAGAAATGCTGATGCACAGGAGCACATGTACCCCAGTGTTCATAGCAGCACTCTCCACAATAGCTAAAACATGGAAAGAGCCTAAGTGTCCATCAACAGATGAATGGATCAAGAAGATGTGGTTTATCTATACCATGGAATACTACATGGCAATGAGAAACAATGAAATCTGGCCATGTGTAGCAACATGGGTGGAACTTGAGGGTGTTCTACTGAGTGAAATAAGTCAGGCAGAGAAGGACACATATCATATGTGTGCACGTATAGGAGGATTAGGAGGAACTTAACGGAGGAACAAGGGGGAGAAGAAGGGGGGAAACGGTGGGGGAAAGGGAGAGAGGCAAACCATGAGAGACTCTTGAATGCTGACAACAACTGAGGACTGATGGATGTGGGGGGGAGGAGGGATGGGCATGGAGGAGGACACTTGTGTGGATGAGCACTGGGTGTTATGTGGAAACCAATTTGATAATAAACTATTTGTAAAAAAAAAAAAGGAATACAAAAAAATAAAATAAAATAAAGTTTGTTTTTCTTGAGACACACACACACACACACACACACACACACACACACACACACACACTCACACACACACAGAGCAGGGGATGGCCAGAAAGAGTGGTAGAGAGAATCCCAGCAGGCTCAGCACTGTCATGGAGCCCAATGTGGGACTTGAAGTCATGAAACCATGAGATTATGACCTAAGCCAAAATCAAGAGTTGGATGCTTAGCTCGTTGAGGCACTCAGGCACCCCTAATTTTCCTGCAGTATTTTAATGTTTAATATTAGCACAATTTGTTTTTCATTCTCCTGTTGATTGACATTTGAATCATTTTGGGTTTTAGTTATTGTAACTACTACAGTCATTCTTTAATGAGTCTTTTTGTGGACATATGTACTCATTTCTCACAGTTACATAAATATAAGCATAATTCCTTGGTGATAGGATAAGCATATATTTAGTTTATCCTGATATACAAGCTTCTTGCAATATTATTTAGCATGTATTAAGAAGATGCCAAACAGCAGCAACTAAATTTATTCAGAGTAGCTGCATAAAATTGTACTTCTACTACCAATATATGAAAGTTCCAATTATTTGAAATGCTTACCAACTCTTGATATTATGTCTTTAAAGTTTTAGCCAGTTTGGTGACTATGTAGTAGTATATCATTGTACTTTATTTTTGTGCATGTTGGATCATCTAAAGTAAAGTTCTTCTTTTCAATAGCTGTTTTACTTATTTTAGTTCATCAGTGGCCTAATATAATTTCAATGTCTTCTAAGTTTCCATGATTACATGGTTTTGCTTACTTTATTTTTTAATGTTTTATTTATTTCTGAGAGAAACAGTGTGAGCAGGGGAGGGTCAGAGAGAGAGGGAAATACAGAATCTGAAGCAGGCTCTAGGCTCTGAGCTAACTCCCATCACAGAGCCTGACTCGGGGCTCGAACCCACAAACTGCTAGATCATGACCTGAGCCAAAGTCGGATGGTTAATCAACTGAGCCACCCAGGTGCCCCAGTGGAAATGTTTTCTATACTCTTAGTTATATACCTAGGAGTAGAATTGTTGGGTCATATAGTAACTAATTTTTTGAGGAAATGCCAAATTGTTTTTCAAAGAGGCTACATGCATCAATTTACATTCCCACCAGAAGTGTATGATTCCAATGTCTCCATATATTCCCCCCACACTTCTTATTCTCTGTGTGTTTTATTCCAGCCATCCCAGTAAATGGAAAGTAGGTATCATATTGTGGTTTAGATTTGCATTTCCTTAATGACTGATGTGTTGAATATCCTTATACATGATTATTAAACATTTGTAAATCTTTTTTTTTTTGAGAAATACCTATTCAAATCCTTTGCTCATTTTCAAATTAGATTTGATATTTTTTATGATGTCTATGAATTTTTACTATATTCTGGGGACAAATTCTGATAAATAGATGTTTTTAATTTAGTGAAGTCAAATTTATTATTATTTTATTTAATATTTTATGATTTATATTTTATGTTTCTTTCATAAAGAAAATAAAAACATTATGCCATCATTACAAAGATATGCTTCTATGTTTTCTTTTAGAACAGAGTTTCACAAACTTTTTCTATAAAGGGCAACTTTGTGAGCCACAAGCTCTCTGCAATAACTATTCAACTCTCCCTTGTAGCATGAAAGCAATCATAAACAATACATAAATGAATGGGCTGGTTGTGTTCAAATGAAACTTTATTTACAAACACAGGAAGTGGGTCAGATTGGTTGATTGATTGATTGATTGATTTAAATTGTTTTATCTTTCACATTTAGGTCTATGACCCATTTTGTTTGATTTTTGTGTATGGTGTGACATAGATTCAAGATCCATTTTCTCCCACATGAATATCCAATTACTCTGACACCATTTATTAAAATGATTACCAGGCACCTGGGTGGCTCAGTCAGTTAAGTGTCCAACTCTTGATTTTGGCCCTGGCCATGACCTCAGTTGTGAGACTGAGTCCCATGATGGGCTCTGTGATGAGCATACAGCCTACATAACACTCTCTCTCTCCGTCTCCTTCCCCCCTCCCACTCATGCTCTCTCTTTCAAAAAAAAAAAAAAAACAGATTATTTTTCCCTCAATTACAGGGGGCTTTGGGTATAAATTAAGTGACTCTATGTGTGGGCCTATTTTTGGACTCTATTTTGTTCCACTGGCTATTTGTCAATCCTTTAATCAATGTCACACTGCCTTAATTATTACAAGATTATTGTTAGTCTTGAAATCTGCAGTGGAAGTCCTCTGTATTTGTTTTTCTTCTTCAAGATTGTATTTACTATTCAAAGACCTTTCCATTATGATACAAATTTTATAATCAGCTAGTCAATTTATACAAACACCACACACACCCTGCTGGAATTTGATTGGGATTACATTTACTCTACAGATCAATTTTGGAAGAATTGATATTTTAACAGTATTGAGCCTTCCAGTCAATCCATAAGCAGTATGCTTTTCCATTTATTTATATCTTTTTTCAATATTTCTTGAAGTGTTTTGTTGTTTTATGTATAAATCAAATAAAAGGTAAAATCTAATATTTCATTAAATTTATTCTTAAGTATTTGATTATTTTTCATATTATTTTAAATGATCTTTTGAATTTTATTTGCTAGAAATCTTTGTTAGTTCACCAAAATGCAAGTAACTTTTGCACCACGAATTTTCCTAAGTAGCTTTGATAAATTCACTAATTAAGTCTAATTGTTTTTTTTTTAGTTTTGCTTGTTCCTAAAATCCAAAAGTTTTAAAACAACTAAAAAGATTACTGACCTATTAGACAACAGGTAATAAAGGCACAAACTAAAATGATGGGTATGAGAAAAGATTTAAGGGGCGTCTGGGTGGTTCAGTTGGTTAAGCATCTGACTATTGATTTTGGCTTAGTCATGATCTCAGGGACATGAGATAGAGTCCTATGTTGGGCTCCATGCTTGGTGTAGAGCCTACTTAAGATTCTCTCTCTCCCTCTCTCTCTCTCTGCCCTTCCCTTTCTTGCTCTTTCTTTCTCAAAAAACAAAAAGAGAGAGAGAGAGAGAGGAGAGAGAGACAGAAACAGCAACAGAGAAACAGAGGGAGAAAGAGAGAGAATAAATTTAAGAAATATATTTTAGGGGCACCTTGGTGGCTCAGTCGATTTAGGGACCGACTTCGGTTTAGGTCATGAAATCACGGTTCATGGGTTCGAGGCCTGTGCCAGGCTCTGTGCTGACAGCCAGCTCAGAGCCTAGAGCCTGTTGCAGATTCTGTATCTCCCTCTCTTTCTGATGCTCCCTGCTCATGCTGTCTCTCTCACTTTCAGAAATAAATAAAAACATTTTAAAAAGAAATATATTTTAAAATCCATGGAAATTGACATTTTTAAGATAATGTAAATTGAAGATTTGAACTATTCTATCAGATTTCTCTCTTGGGTGGATGAATAATTAATTTTGCCATTTACCAAGGTTGGAAATACAGAGAAAAGAAAATTCCTTGGGAAAAAAATGAGGTCAGCTTTTAATAAATCCTTTCGAGTTTTCTATAAGATATCTAAGGGAAGTCTTCCATTAAGAAATTAAATATAGAAATCTGGACTTCAACTCTTTAAAGTTTTTAGGGCTATAGGTGACAGTTGAAGCCACAGAGAGAGAGAGATTAAAGCATATAAAAATGTATAGAGTGAAAAAGACCTAAAATTTTTATCAATTTAGTAGTAATGAATTACTTTTTCCAGAGATAGTTCAGCAACATGATGAGGATGGAAGCCAAAATGAAGTAAGTTGAATTGGAGTTGAGGAAATCAAAGACAACTGAACAAAATAGTGTTTATAAAATCTCTCATGTGAAGAGAAGGAGATACGGCTCTCGACAAAGGGTGATACAGGTTCAAAGGAAGATAGTTTTGAAGGAGAATATTTGATGATATTTACCTCTCTGTTTTACCCAAAGAGTTTGAGGCTATAGATGCAAGAGGGGATAATTAATGGACAAGGTCTTGGAGTAGATAAGAGAATGATCTGATGCGTAATCACCACCTAAATTAAACTAAGCTTCTCCATAATTGGATAAACATGATACTTAGATGTTAGGGCACAGAAGATGGATATAAGTTAATACCTGCTAGTTTTAGCTTCTCCCTCACTTAGTTTCTCACATTCTATTATCTAACACAACATATTTAATTACTTCTAAGTTGTCATCAAATGGATGGAAAAATTCCTATCTTACTCTACTTCCTTTAACATAATACAGCATTTTTTCTGATCTTAAGCTAGTCTTAGTCATTGATCTTGGTGTTGACTAAGAGTTGTTTGATCTAAACTGGACCCAGGTAAGGTGGTTTGTGCTGCTCCAATGTCTCCCCCCCTTCTCTAGGTAGTGACAGGACAACACAAAAGTATTTATTTATTTACACAGTGCCATTCATATCTTGCAAATCTTTAGACATCCTATGATAGCATGCTTTTAGTTATACATGTAAAAATCAAGCTAAAGATTTAAGTAATGTGTGACAGTCTTTCTGAAAGTAAGAACATAGAAAGAACAGGCACTCATTCTTTCTTGCCTTAAAAAAAATGTTTATTTTTGAGAGAGAGAGAGAGATAGAGAGAGAGAATGAGCAAGGAAGGTGCAGAGTGAGAGGGAAACAAAGTTTACCAAGCAGGTTCCATGCTGCCAGCACAGAGCCTGATGTGGGACTTGAACCCATGAACCATGAGATCATGACCTAAGCAAAAATGAACAATCCAACGCTTAACCCACTGAGCCACTCAGGTGTTCCATCATCCCATCTTTGCAACATAAGCTACCATCCACCCCCACCTCTTCCAAATATAAAATTCCTAATGGAACTAAGTGAATAGCAAAGCAATGTATGTTCTGGAGATTTTTATTATAAGCTATTGATTAAAGGGAAATGGAGATTTTTGATTTTTAAAATTTTTTTAAATTTTTATTAATTTTTTGAGAGACAGAGAGAGAGACAGAAAGACAGAGAGAGAGAGCACATGGGTGAGGAGCAGAAAGAGAGGGAGACACAGAATCTGAAGCAGGCTCCAGTCTCTGAGCTGTCAGCACAGAGCCCAATGTGAAGCCCAAACTCATGAGCTGAACCATGATATCATGACCTGAGCTGAAGTTGGATGCTCAGCCAACTGAGAAACCCAGGTGCCCTGAGACTCTTTAAAGAAAGTAGTGTCAATTTAATACACTATACTTAATACACTCAGCATCAACAAAGAAATAGATTTTAATGGAATATGACTAATTTTCATTGTCAATGGAAAAGTTGAGACATCTGGTAGATGGAGGTATGTGATTATATTTAATCAAAAGAAATTGTGAAAGCAATACATTGAAATTGACAGGTTTACATATTTGTAACAGAAAATGAGTGGTCAAGATCACTTTTTAAGGGGCGCCTGGGTGGCTTAGTTGGTTAAGTGTCCGACTTTCGCTTAGGTCATGATCTCGCCGTTCGTGGGTTCGAGCCCCACGTCGGGCTTTGTGCTGACTGCCAGCTCAGAGCCTGGAGCCTGTTTCAGTCTGTGACTCCCTCTGTCTCTGACCCTCCCCTGCTCATGCTCTCTCTCTCTCTCTCTCTCTCCTAGAAACAAATAAAACATTTTAAAAAATTTTTAAAAAATCACTTTTTAAGACACTTCCTCAAAACATATTTAATATTAAGGTAGCATTATGAAATTCAGATTCTATCTCTATAACAAACAAGGGAATATTTTTAAATATTTCCATTTGCATTTACTGCAACATGTAAAATACATAAGGTGATGAGTGGGAAGTTAATAAAAAGTTGAAACTGAGTTCCTACATGCATTAGTCTAATATTCGTAGAATACATTGTCCTTTCAAGGCACACACATAATTCATATTAGCATTAATGGGAGGAAGTTACACTTGCATGGGAAGAATGTAGCTATCAACATGCTAAAGTCTAAGAGAACTCTGTGAAGAATTTGCTATTTCTGTTATTCCAAAACAGTTGTCTGAATGACACCAAACAGAAACATTAAATCAAGCAAATGTATCTTAATAGCTGTACATTTTACATTGTAGATAAAATGTATAAAATATTTATTTTATTATTCTGTAAAAAGAAAAGGCAACTAAATTTGCCAAACACCAAGCATGTGCCAAGCGCTGTGCTAAGTCCCTGATGAGTATAGTTGTTGCACAAAAATACCATAAAATCATTCCAAAACTTAGTGGCTTAAAGCAATCATTTACTTTCATGGGTCTGTGTGTCAATTAAGCACCAGTTGATACAGACTAGGCTCATCAGGGCAGTTTTTCTAATCTTAAACGAGTCTTTCTCATGGGTCTAGGGGTTGGCTAGGAGTTGTCTGATCTAGGCTGGACCCAGGGAAGGTAGTTTGTTATGTTCTAATGCCTCTTACCTTTCTCCAGGGTGCAACAGTGTAGTCCATGAATATTCTTATGTTGATGTCAAAGCAACAAGAGAGTAACCTGAAGAGTATAGGAGCTTTAAATATTTTGATCATGTTATATTCTACAACATGCCATTTATTAAAGCAAGTCATATGACCAAACTCAAAGACAAGGGTTGGAGAAATATCCTCCATATCTTTAATGGAAGAAACTTCAAAAACACTGAGCAAAAGGATATGGATACAGGATGAAGTAAAATTTGGGATCATTAACAGAATTCAAAGTATACACTATTTTATTTAATCCTCAACACATCCCTACAAGATAATATTATTATCTCCATATTACAAGTAAGAAACTGGAAAATATAGAAGTTAAGTGACTTGCCCAATTCATAGAGGTAATAAGTTGCAAAGCTAATGCCAAAGTTCCTGATTTTTTGTTGTTGTTCCAATACATAATTTCCTACGCATATAGTTTAAAAAGTTACAACTGAAATGATTTGCCAATACATACAAAACTGATACTGGCAGATTAAAAATGACCTGTATGTATGTATATAATATTGATTAATAAAAATCATATACAGTCATTGATTAACAAAAGCAACCACTTGAATCAATAGAATGATATTTAAATCATGCTGTAGGTTCTATTATTCTTTTTCTCTATTTTTAAAATTGTAGTTGACATGCACTGTTATATTATTTTTGAGTGTACAACTTAGTGATTCAACAACTCTATATGTTATGCTATGCTCACTACAAGTGTAGCTACCATCTGTCATCATATGTTACGTTAATACAATTGACAATATTCCCTATGCTTGACATTTCACCCTTGTGACATTCATTGTGCAACTGAAGTTGGTATCTCCCACTCCCTTTCACCCGTTTTGTCTATCACCTTTACCCCTCGCCTCTGGAAGTCACCAGTTAGTTTTCTGTATTTATGGGTCTGTTTCTGCATTGTTTGTTCATTTGTTTTGTTTTTAGATTCCATGTGTAAGTGAAATCATATGGTACTTGTCTTTTTCAGTCTGACTTATTTCATTTAGCATAATAAACTCTAGGTCCATCCATGTTGTCACAAATGAGAAGATCTTATTCTTTTTATGGTGAAATATACATCATGTCTTCTTTATCCATTAATCTACTAATGAGCACTTATGTCGCTTCCATATCTTGGCTATTGTAAATAAAGCTGCAATATATAAGAGTGCATATATCTTTTTTTAAAAAGTGTTCTTTTCTTTGGGTAAATACATGTTAATAATATTACTGGATTCTATGGGGCGCCTGGGTGGCTTAGTCGGTTAAGCGTCCGACTTTCGCTTGGGTCATGATCTCGCGGTTCGTAGGTTCGAGCCCCGCGTCGGGCTGTGCGCTGACTGCCAGCTCGGAGCCTGGAGCCTGTTTCAGTCTGTGACTCCCTCTCTCTTTGACCCTCCCCTACTCATGCTGTCTCTCTCTCTCTCCTAGAAATTAAAAAAAAAAAAACATTAAAAAAATATTACTGGATTCTATACTATTTCTATTTTTAATTTTTTGAGGAATCCTCATACTGTCTTCCACAGCGGCTATACCAATTTACATTCCTACCAACAGTGCAAAATGGTTCCTTTTCCTACATATCCTCACCAACACTTGTTATTTCTTCCTTTTATACCAGTCATTCTGGCTGCTGTGAGGTGATATCTCATTGTTGGTTTGACTTGAATTTCCACGATGATTAGTGATGTTGAATATCTTCATGTGTCTGTTGGCCATCAGTATGTCTTTGGAAAAATGTCTCTTCTTGTCCCCTGCCCATTTTTATTCATATTATTCATGTTCTTGGTGTTGAGTTGTATAAGCTCTTTATATATTTTGAATATTAACGTATTATCAGATATGTCACTTACAATTTTCTCCCATTTAGCAGGTTGTCTTTTCACTTACTTAATGGTTTCTTTCATGGTGCAAAACTTCTTGTTTTGGTTTAGTTCCAATAGTTTACTTTTACTTTTATTTCCCTTAGCTGAAGAGACAGACACCTAGAAAAATGTTGATAAGGCTAATGTCAAAGAGATTACTTCTTATGCTTTCTTTTAGAAATTTTATGGTTTCAGTTCTCATATTTAGGTCATTCATCTATTTTTACTTATTTTTGCATTTGGTGTAAAAAAGTGGTCCAGTTTCATTCTTTTGCATGTAGCTGTCTGTTTTTCCCAGCACAATTGATTGCAGAGACTGTTTTCCTCCATTGTATATTCTTCCCTTTTTGCCATGGATTAATTGACAATACAAACATGGATTTATTTCTGAGCTAGCTTTCTATTCTGTTTCATTTATATGTGTTTATTTTTGTGCCAGTATAATACTATGTTGATTATTATAGCATTGTTGTATATTTTGAAATCTGAGATTGTGATACCTCCAGCTTTATTCTTTTCTCTCAAGTTTGCTTTGGTTATTCAGGTTCTTATGTGGTTCCATATAAATTTTAGGATTATTTGTTCTAGTTCTGTGGAAAAAAAATGCTACTGGTATTTTGATAAGGATTACATTGATTCTATATATTGCTTTGGATAGTACAGATATTTTAACAATATTAATTCTTCCAATCCATAAATATGGAATATCTTTCCATTAGTATCATCTACATAGTATCATCTTCAATTTCTTTCATCAATGTCTTACAGTTTTCAAGTACAAGTACACTTCCTTGGTTAAATTTATTCATAGGTATTTTATTCTGTTTGGAGCAATTATAAGTGAAATTGTTTCTTAATTTCTATTTCTGCCACCTCATTTTCAGTGTGTAGAAATACAACAGATTTCTGTTTGTTACCTTTGTACCTGCAGTTTTACTGAATTAACTGATTACTTATAATAGCTTTTTGGTGGTCTTTGGGGTGTTCTATGTGTAGTATCATGTCAACTGCAAATAGTGACCATTTTATTTTTCCTTACCAATTTGAATGCCTTTTATTATTTTTTCTTATCTATTTGTTGCTACTAGGACTTCTAGTACTTTATTAAACAGAAGTGGGCAAAGTGGACATCCTTGCCTTGTTCCTAATCTTAGACAAGAAACTCCTGGTTTTTCACCATTGGGTATGATATTAGTTGTGGGATTGACATATATATCCTAATCATGCTTTAATTTTAAATTGCTCACAAATTTAAAATCTCTGTCAGAGAAGCATGTAACAAGATAGCTTGTTCTTCTAAACCTCTCTTATCATCCCAATTGTGGACAAAGAACATAATATGCTTTTTTTCCTTCTGATTCTAGTCTGAGGGATGTTGAAGCAGTTAAGTTGTAAAGGAAGACTAACCAAAATTATACACATGTACATAAAGAAACAAGTTGAAAGAACATATTTTGTAGCCTCAATTTTTTCAAAATGCATATTAGTGATAATGTTATCATTTATTCAGACATAAATAAAAGTGTATTCAAATTTCCTCCATCCTTAAAAACATAAAAGGCAGCAAAAAAATGTTCATGCCATTCCTTCAACTTACTATTGTATCTTTTTTACCTTAGTGCCAATCTAAACGTACTGTTGCCACTCCCTAATAACACGTTGTCTTATTAATATCTAGCTTCCTTCCTCACTGCACTTGCTTTCTCTAATGTTATCTTTAATTTCCCAATAGTCAGATATTTTTATTAATCCTCATTCTTTTCTCCCTCTTTCCAGTATATGCAATTTGCCTATTGTTCTACCACTTGAAATTCTATATATAGAGGGAGTATAGGATTGTTAGGAATGTGGCCAATGGGGCCAGTCTGCCTGGATTTGAATTGTGATTCTTCAATTTCATAGTGTTGTGACCTTGAGTAAATTAATAAATATCTCCATGCTTCTTTTCCTTATCTGTGAAAAGGAGGCAATTATAGTACCATAGTACCCAAATCATATGGTTGTCATGTGAATTAAATGAGGTTATATCTGGTAACCACTTTGAAAAGTGCCTAGCTTATACTAAGTACTCAATAAAAATTTTCTCCTTTGATGTTACTGCATTGTGCTGTCTTCTTCCATTTTAAGATGCTAATTTCTACTTCCAATATCTATATGTATGTGTTTCCTCACAGTTTATTTTTATACTTCTTTTCTGTAATCTTTTGATGATCTTACCTAATATCATGAGTTTAACTAATATTTTGGTACCAAAATCTCTCAAATCTATGTCTGGTCTAACCACTCTCCAAATACAATGCTTTATTTCAATTTAACACAATTTCCTCATATTAAGTTTTATACTGACAAACAGGAAAACTGCTCAGTAGTCTCATCAGATAATCTATTTTATACCTTAGCCATCTTTTTGCTAAAGTAAGTATGCCAATTCTTTAACCTTTTCTTGTAAAACCTATTTTCCATTTCTTTCAAATTATTTATTATATTTTTCTGTACCTTCCCATATCTCTATATTCTTTTTACATTGTGAAAACTCACTGTTTGTAATTCTCAAAAATATTTTGACTATTTTTGGTTTCAGTGGAAATGTATTCTAACCTTGGTTGCTAATCCCACATGCAGTTTTATTATTTGGCTTGTAGGTAAGAACAGTAACTCTCCTGTTTTGACTGATTCTAGCTGGGCCTGTTTCAAAAGATAAAAAGGTAAAATTAAAGTAATATGAATGACAATATCAAGACCTCAAATTGTGGGTTTTATGCATGGCAGTTTGTCATTATTAATTCATAATTGTGCACTGTACGAAAGGAACTAAACAAAATACAGTCCAGGATTGGGCACATCTAAGCTTATTCCTTATCTTAGGAGGTCAGCTAAAGGAGTTCTTATGAGGATATACTGAAGGTCATTCTAAGCTAGAAAAATCAAAACCCAGAAGGATAGTGAATGTAGGAATCAATTCAAAATAATCTAGTGTATTATTTATGAATAAGGGATAATCAGCCACAGACAGCTTTCAGAAAAATTTGGGTATGTAAACTGCTTATATTTTATCAAATACCTAGGAACATGAATCATCCCACATGAAATTCTTTTAAAAGAATCCTTTAAACCACTGTCCTCATGAACACAATATTTTCTCATAGGGCTTCTAAGAGCTTGATGAATTGTAACAATTACAATATTCAAAATAGTCATATTATATAGCTCTAGTGTTTATAGATTGACAGTAAAGAACTCATAAGAATCAAGAGCATTACAAATCTCTAAACTTCTTTGGGGCTATAAGGAGGTTTCAAAAACACTGGTAAGAAACATGTAAGATATTAAGCAGATACTGTGTTGAAGACAGTCACATATATATCAGGCTATGAAGGAAATATTTATCCAACACCAATATTTATCTCGAATAATGCATCATGGTGTTGACCAAAAACCCCAGTTGATACATGTTTTCTAATATACATTCCATTAATAAAACTAATTCTGGCAAAAATT
The DNA here is from genome assembly GCA_017311185.1 of Proteles cristata cristata. NCBI lineage: Eukaryota > Metazoa > Chordata > Mammalia > Carnivora > Hyaenidae > Proteles > Proteles cristata. The sequence goes on from JAESUZ010001365.1 coordinate 12,399, forward strand.
TTTATCTATTTTAATTTTGACATCTAAGAAATATTTAGAATAACTTCAGAAAGTAGATTGCACTTTCTGTTATATTGCCATAGTCCTTTTATTCAGCTAAAGGAAGAAACAAAGGTATAACTTAACTTTGTTATAATCAGTTTTGTGTTTTCTTCATGGAAAGATTTGCAGTTTAAAATAACTAGGGAAATGGACTAAAAAAAAGAAAACTTTGTAAAAGGACAACTCAGCTTAAAATTTTGTTTCTATCCATAGGAGGCAAGATGGCAGAGAAGTAGGGAACTCCGTACATTTCGCCTGCACCCATCTCTCAAACAGAGAAGGCCTGAAGTCGTAGGACACTGAGCCACAGGAGTTTGAGAAGAGAAAGAGACAGAGTACATTGGGAAGGAAACCTCATAAGTGCATGAGTGTGAACTGGGGAAGATAAAAACGGGACGGGATCCAGAGACACGGAGGGAGGGGAGGGAACATGGCTTGAATGCAGCTTCGGTGAGTGATTAACCAGCCAGTGGTGGCGAGCTGCCGCGAGTCCAGGGAAAAGGAAAGAAAAGCTAACATTGCTCAAAGAACCATCCCTGGAGAAGAGAAGAAAAACCTCAGCTTGGAAAGAGAGTGTTTTTTAGCTCTGGCTGGGGTGCTGACTTTAAACTAGGTGCCCTGGTCCCAGAAGGCACTAGGAAAAAACTGAACTGCCATGCACCTGGCACCATTCATGGCGGCAGCGGCCCGGAAATCGGCAGCAACGCCTGGGGAGGTGGTCCCGGTGCCAGGTGAAGTGGCAGCGGCGGCCACCCAGTGAAGCGGTGCCAGCGCCCGGTAAAGCGAACAGTGCGCGACAGCGGCCCGAAGCCTCAGCAGCGCGCTGCAAGGACACTGAATCAAGGGACCTGAAGTTGCTACATTCCCTGAATGCACTTGGGTTGTATCCCTGCTTGACCCCTGCGAATCTGAGGCTGCGACACTTCCCCCATTCCCCACTCAACCCCCAGGCGACAGGGAAGCAGAGACCTGCAGAACTATTCAGGGCAGTATAACAAAGCCCTCGAGGACTGGGACCTGGAAACAGGCTGAGTGTGGGGCTCATAACTCAGCCCACCTTGGCTACATCCTCAGCACAATGAGATCAGACCAAAGAAGTGATTTGCAACGCTTGGTTGAGAAGGGACTGGGGCGACGCCATTCTTGTCCCCACAACCACCAAGGAGGGGCCTCAGGGAGGCCAGCAGACACAGTGGAGACAAGACCTGCCTACACCAAACCACGCCCATCCCCTCCAGATAGCTGTTTTGTTGTTATTGGAGCTCTTTTTACCTGAGCCTGGGTTTGCATGTTTATTGGTTTTGTCTGTGCGTTTGTGTACCTGTGTTCCCTCTGTGGTTGTCTGTTTTCTTTTTCCAGGGCTGCCTCAAGAAACAAGCCAAACTAAACATGGTGGAGAGTCCCAAATATCACTACCAGTAGAGAAACAAAGTAACCAAACACTCCACAAGAGAAACCAAGAGACACCATCCAAGAACACTTCCTGAACAGACAGGCCCTGAACAGTCAGAAGAGCCCTCTCTAATACAGCAGAACTCGCAGGGGCCTTATGTACAACAAGCTTTTAAAAGTAACAAGAGATCCATGGGGGAGAAGAAGGGGGTAAATGGTGAGGGAAAGGGAGAGAGGCAAACCATGAGAGACTCTGGAATGCTGAGAAACAAACTGAGGACTGATGGATGTTGGGTGGGTGGGGAGATGGGCATGGAGGAGGGCACTTGTGGGGATGAGCACTGGGTGTTATATGGAAACCAACTTGACAATAGACTATTTGTAAAAAAAAAAAAAAAAACACTAAAATAAAATAAAAATAATTACAGAAACCCTTTCTTATTATGAATAAGATTATAATTAATTTCTAACTAATTAAATGTTTTTTGGTAAAGAAAACTTTTAAGGGAAAAATTATTAATTCACACAAAAGTTATGATACAATGTGAGTGTACATGTTAGTAATGTAATGAGATGAAAATTAAGAGTAATAAAATTATTCTCAATATATCTTAATAAAATAAAATAAAATAAAATAAAATAAAATAAAAGTAACAAGAGATAGAAAGCTAATCAAAATGACTAAATGGAAGAACACTCCTCCAAAGAAACTCCAAGAAGAAATGACAGCTAGAGAATGCTCAAAACAGATATAAGCAATATAACTGAAGTTCCTCCTAATCCTTTTATGTGTGCAAACATATGCAATCTGTCCTTCTCTGCCTGACTTATATTGCTCAGCATAACACCCTCAAGGTCCATCCATGTTGCTACACATGGCCAGATTTCATTCTTTCTCATTGCCATGTAGTATTCCATCGTATAGATAAACCACATCTTCTTGATCCATTCGTCCATTGATGGACACTTGGGTTCTTTCCATGTTTTGGCTATTGTGGAGAGTGCTGCTATGAACATTGGGGTACATGTGCCCCTAAGCGCCAGCACTCCTGTGTCCTTTGGGTAAATTCCGAGCAGTGCTACTGTTGGGTCATAGGGAAGTTCTACAGTTGATTTTTTGAGGAACTTCCACACTGTTTTCCAGAGGGGCTGTACAAGTTTACATTCCCACCAACAGTGTAGGAGGGTGTCCGTTTCTCCACATCCCCGCCAGAATCTAGAGTCTCTTGATTTGTTCATTTTAGCCACTCTGACTGACATGAGGTTGTATCTCAGTGTGGTTTTGATTTGTATTTCCCTCATGGTGAGGGATGCTGAGCATCGTTTCATGTGTCTGTTGGCCATCTGGATGTCCTCTTTGGAGAAGTGTCTGTTCATGTCTTCTGCCCATTTCTTCACTGTATTGTTTGTTTTCCAGGTGTGGAGTTTGGTGAGTTCCTTATAGATTTTGGATACTAGCCCTTTATCTGATGTCATTTACAATATCTTTTCCCATTCCATCAGTTGCCTATTACTTTTATGGATTGTTTCCTTTGCCGTGCAGAAGGTTTTATCTTGATGCGGTCCCAATAGTTCATTTTTGCTCCTGATTCTCTTGGTTTTGGGGATGTGTCAAGTAAGAAATTGCTGCTGTTGAGTCAAGGATGTTGTTACCTGCTTTCTCTTCTAGGGTTTTGATGGTTTCCTGTCTCACGTTCAGGTCCTTTATCCATTTTGAGTTTATTTTGGTGTGTGGTTTGGGAAAATGATGTAGTTTTATTCTTCTGTATGTTGTTGTCCAGTCCTCCCAGCACCATCTGTTAAAGAGCCTATCTTTTTACCACTTGAAACCCTTTATTGCTTTGTCAAAGATTAGTTGGCCATACATTTGTGGGTCCATTCTGAGTTTTCTACACTATTCCATTGGTCTATGTGTCTGTTTTTGTGCTAATACCATACTGTCTTGATGATGACAGCTTTGTAGTAGAGGCTAAAGTCTGGGATGGTATGCCTACGGTTTTGGTTTTCTTCTTCAATATTACTTTTGCTATTCGGGGTCTTTTGTGGTTCCATACAAATTTTATGATAGTTCTGGTTTTGACAAGAATACTGGTGCAATTTTGATTGGTATTGCGTTGAATGTGTAGATTGCTTTGAGTAGTAATGACATTTTAACAATATTTATTCTTCTCATCCATAAGTATGGAATATTTTTCCAATTCTTTAAGTCTTCTTCAATTTCCTTTGTAAGCTTTCTAACGTTTTCAGCATATAGATCTTTTACATCCTTGGTTAGGTTTATCCTAAGAATTTTATGGTTTTCCGTGCAGTTGTGAATGGGATCAGTTTCTTGATTTCTCTTTCTGTTGCTTCATTGTTGGTGTATAACAATGCAACTGATTTCTGTACCTTGATTTTATATCCAGCAACTTTGCTGAATTCTTGGATCAGTTCTAGTAGGCTTCTGGTGGAGTCTGCCAGGTTTTCTATGTAGAGTATCATGACGTCTGTGAAAAGTGAAAGTTTGCCTTCTTTGCCCATTCTGATGCCTTTTATTTCCTTTTGTTGTCTGATGGCTGATGCTAGGACTTTCAGCACTATGTTAAACAACAGTAGTGAGAGTGGACCTGGGTATCATGGTCTTGATCTCATGGAGAAAGTCTCATTTTTTCCCTCATTAAGGATCATCTTAGCTGAGGGCTTCTCATAGATGGCTTTTATGATGTTTAAATAAATTCCTTCTATCCCGACATTTTTGAGGGTCATTATTAATGGGGGGTTGCTGTATCTTGTGAAATGTCTTTTCTGCATCTATTGACAGGATTATATGGTTTTTATATTTCTTTTGTTAATGTGATGTATCACATTGATTGATTTGTGAACATTGACCCATCCCTGTTACCCAGGCATGAATCCCACTTTATCATGGTGGATAATTCTTTTTATGTGCTGTTGAATTTGATTTGCAAGTATCTTGTTAAGGATTTTTGCATCCGTATTCATCAAGGATATTGGCCCGTAGTTCTCTTTTTTTGCTGGGTTTCTTTCTGGCTTGGGAATCAAAGTGATACTGGCTTCATAAAATGAGTCTGGAAGTTTTCCTTAGATTTCTAGTTTTTAGAATAGTTTCAGAAGAATGGGTCTTAATTCAGTTTTAAATGTCTAGTAGAATTTCTCAGGGAAGCCATCTGGCCCAGGGCCCTTATTTGTTGGGAGAATTTTGATAACTGACTTGATTTCCTCACTACTTACGGGTCTGTTCAGATTTTCTATCTTTTACTGTGAATTTGGTAGTGAGTGTGTGTTTAGGAATTTGTCCATTTCTTCTAAGTTGTCCAATTGTTTGGCATATAATTTTTCATAGTATTCCCTGATAATTGCTTGTATTTCTGAGGGGTTGGTTGTAATCAGTCCATTTTCATTCACAATTTTGTCCATTTGAGTGCTCTCTCTTTTCTTTTTGAGAAGCCTGGCTAGAGATTTGTGAATTTCATTTATTTTTTCAAAAAACCAACTTTTGGTTTCGTTGATCTGTTCAACTATTTTTTCTGTTTCTATATTGCTTATTTCTGCCCTGATTTTTATTATTTTTCTTTTCCTACAGGGTTTGGGGGTGTTCCTGTTGCTCTCCCTCTAGTTCCTTTAGGTGCACTGTTAGATTTAGTACTTGCATTTTCCTAATATCTTGTAATAGGCCTAGAGTGCAATGAAAGTGTCTTCTGAGGACTACCTTTGCTGAATCCCATAGAGCTTGGATTGTTGTATTTTTATTTTCATTTGTTTCCATGTATTTTTTAATTTCTTCTCTAATTGACTTATAGGCCCATTCGTTCTTTAGTAGTTTGTTCTTTAAACTGCATGTTTTTGGAGGTTTTCCAGACAGTTTCATGGGATTGATTTCAAGTTTCATAGCATTGTGGTCTTAAAGTGTGCATGGTATGATCTCAATTCTTTTATATTGATTGAGGGCTGCTTTATGTCCCAGTATGTGATCTATCTTGGAGAATATGCCATGCGCACTTGAAAAGAAAGTGAATTCCATGGCTTCAGGATGTAGAGTTCTAAATATATGTCTGAAATCCATCGGGTCCAATATGTCATTCAAGTCCATTGTTTCTTCAGTGATTTTCTATCTAGTTGATCTATCCATTGCTGTAAGTGGAGTATTAAAGTCCTCTGCTATTAGAACATTCTTATCGATAAGCATGTTCCTATTTGTGATTGTTTCATACATTTAGGTGTTCCCATATTCGGTGTGTAGTTATTTATAATTGTTAGCTCTTCCTGATGGATAGACCCTTTTATTATTATATAATGTACTTCTTCATCTCTTGTTACTGTCTTTACTTTAAAGTACAGTTTGTCTGATATAAGAACAGCGATCCCAGCTTTTTTTTTTTTACTTTCAATAGCATGATAGATATTTTCTCCATCTCCTTACTTTCAAACTGGATGTGTCCTCCAGTCTAAAATGAGTTTCTTGTAGATAGCAAATAGATGGATTTTGTTTTTTTATCCATTCTGCTACCCTATGTTTTTTGATTGGAGCATTTACTCCATTTACATTCAGTGTTATTATTGAAAATATTGGTTTAGAGTCATTGTGTCCTTTTGGAACTCGTGGTTGTGGTGGTGTCCCTGGTATCTTGCATTCCTTGCAACATTTCCCTCAGAGAGTCCCTCTCAGGATTTCTTGTAGGGCTGGCTTAGTGGTGAGGAATTCTTTCAATGTTTTTTTTTTTTTTTTATTTGGGAAGACATTTAACTCTCCTTCTCATCTGAATGACAAGCTTCCTGGATAGAGGATTCTTGGCTGCATATTTTTTCTGTTCATCACATTGAAGTTTTCCTGCCATTCCTTTCTGGCCTGCCAAGTTTCAGTAGATAGGTCTGTCACCACTCTGTTAGGTTTCCCTTCGTATGTAAGGGTCCTTTTATCCCTAGGTGTTTTCAAAATTCTTTTTTTGTCCTTATATTTTGCCAGTTTCATTATGATACATCGTGCAGAAGATCGATTCAAGTGACGTCTGAGGGGAGTTCTTTGTGCCTTTAATTTCAATGTCTATTTTCTTCCCCAGGTTGGAGAAGTTTTCCACTATAATTTGTTCCAGGACTCCTTCAGCACCTTCCCCTCTCTCTTCCCCTTTTGGAAGTCCTATGATATGGATATTATTCCGTTTGATTGTATTGCTAAGCTCTTGAACTTTTCTTTCCTGTGCCTGGACCAGTTTATCTTTCTTTTCTCAGTTTCCTGTTTTTCTATAATTATGTCTTCTAAACCACTTATTCTCCTTTCTGCCTCTTCAATCCGTGCATTGGATGCCTCCATTTTATTATGTATCTCATATATAGCATTTTTTGCTCATCACTGCTATTTTTAAGCTCCATAGTCTTTGTCGCAATTGTTTCTCTGATGTCTTCCATGCCTTTTTCAAGCCCAGCGATTAATTTTATGACTATTTTTCTAAATTCTTGTTCCTTTATGTTGTTTATATCTGTTTTGATCAGTTCTTTAGCTGTCATTTCTTCCTGGAATTTCTTTGGTGGAGAGTTATTCCGTTTTGTCATTTTGGTTAGCTTTCTATCTCTTGTTACTTTTAAAAGCTTGTTATGAACTCTGCCCTTGCAGATGCTGCTGTATTAAAGAAGGCTCTTTGAATGTCCAGGGCCTGTCCATTCAGGAAGTGTTCTTTGAATGGTGTCTTTTGGTTTCTCTTGTTGAGACTTTGGTTATTTTATTTCCGTGCTCGTAGTGGTATTTGGGACTCTCTACCATGTGTACTTCGGCTTGTTTCTATAGGTAGCCCTGAAAAAGAAAACAGACAGACAACCACACAGGGAACAAAGGTATACAAATGCACAGACAAATCCAAGGAACATGAACAGCGAAAGGGAAAAAGATAGAGAAAAAAACGAAGAGACAAAAAAACAAAACAAAAAAAGAGGAAGGAGAGAGGACAAATAAAAAATAAAAGTTAATAAAAACTAAAAAAGGAAGGAAAGAAAAGAAAAAAGAAAAAATCTAAAAGACAAAAGACAGTCTAAAAGCATAAAACCAGAATTCCCAGCTACAAATAAAGAGCCAGGTGTATGCAGTGGTGATGGAAGAGCATATACAAAGAGAGAAATGACAGGATGGGGGGGAAGCGAATTTGGAAATGAAATGACCAAGCAGAGAGAGTAAGATGCTTGATTCAGAGGGAGAAATCATAGAATATGTTTAGAGGTGAGGAGAAAGAAACAAAGATGTTACTCAGAGAATCTACATAGTCTGATTATTCCAGAGAGAGAGAGAAAAAGGTAGCGGTCAAGGTGTAGAATGTACATCTAGAGAGTGGATTAAATGTAACTGTCTAAGCAAACCAGTGACCAGAGTGCATAGACCTGCAGAGTGGAGGGTTACAAATGATAAAAGGGAGAATATATCCGAATACAAAGTATTATCTAGAATTAATCATGGCAGTGCATCCATGTTGGTCTTGCCCAGGGCTCAGGTAAAGAAATAAAAACAGTTCTCTAGGGGGGATGGGCGTGGTTTGATTTAAGGAGATCTTAGCCTCGTGTCCCACTGGCTGCTCCCTGAGGCCCCGCCTTGGTGGGCTGTGGGGAAAAATATGATGTTGCCCCAGTCCCTTCTCCAACCAAGCATTCCAAATCACTCCTTTGTGTCCAATCTCCCTGTGCTGTGGATGTAGCCAAGGTGGGCTGTGTTCAATACCCCACACCCTGCCTCGTTTCTAGGTCCCAATCCGCATGCTTTAATGATACCACCCAAAACACAGTTCTGCAGGTCTTTGCTTCCCTTCTGCCGGGGGGTTAACGGGGAGGTGTGTGTGTGCAAGTGGAACAGCCTCAAATCCACCCGGGTCATGTGGTGGCACAACCTGGGATCCACTGCCTCTGCACTGTGGGTGGGAGTGGGGGGAAGGAGGGAGTTAAGCCCGGGGAACTCAGCCTAGCCCAGCAGCCTCCGCGCTGTTGAGGGTCAAGTCCAGGGAACTTGGCCTCGACCCACCATCTCCACACTGCCGCGGGACAAGCCCGGGGAATGCAGCCTCAGGCCTGCAGCATCCACGCTTCAGGGGATGGTGCCAGGAGTGCAGCAGAGCAATTTTTCCTTGTGCCCTCTAGGACCGGGGGCACCTAGTTCAAAGTCAGCACCCCAGCTAGACCTAAAAACACTCTCTTTCCAAGTTGAGGTTTTTCTCTTCTACAGGGACAGTTCTATGAGCAGTTTCAATGCTCTTTCTTTTCCCCTTGACTCACTGTGGCTGCCTGCAAGCCAGGCTCCCTCTTTTCCCTCCATGTCTCCAGTCCCAGCCCGCTTTTATCTTTCCCAGTTCGCATTCACACACTTATGAGGTCGCCTTCCCAGTGTACTCTGTCTCTTTGTCTTCCCAAACTCCTGTGGCTCAGTGTCCTATGACTTCAGGCCTTCTCTGTTTTAGAGATGGGTGCAGACGAAATGTACGGAGCTCCCTACTTCTCCGCCATTTGCCTCCCCCCTCGTCTTTCATCTATTTTGAATTTATGTTTAGTATGGTGTGATGAAACTGGTCCAGTTTCATTCTTTTGCATGTCCAGTTTTCTAAGCATCATTTGTTGAAGAGACTATCTTTTTCCCATTGGTTCTTCTTCGATCATGGCTTGTTGAAGAGTAATAGACCATATAGTTGTGGGTTCATTTCTGGGTTTTCTCTTCTTTTCTATTTATCTATTTTTTTTCATATTTTTATTTATTTCTAGGAAAGAGAGAGAGAGAGAGAGCGTGAGCAGGTGAGGGTCAGAGAGAGAGGGAGTCACAGACTCCAAAACAGGCTCCAGGCTCTGAGCTAGCTGTCAGCACAGAGCCCGACACGGGGCTTGAACCCACGAACCACGAGATCATGACCTAAGCAAAAGTCGGACACTAAACTGACTAAGCCACCCAGGAGCCCCTCTATGTGTCTATTTTTGTGCCAGTACCATACTGATGATGATTACAGCTTTGTACTATAATTTGAAGTTTAGAACTGTGATGCCTCCAGTTTTGTTTTTTTTTGTTTGTATGTGTGTTGTTGTTGTTGTTTCCCAAGACTGTTTTTGTTATCTGGAGTCTTTTGTAGTTCTATACAAATTTTAGGATTGTTTGTCCTGGCAGTGTGAAAATTCCTGTTCGTATTTTGATAGGGTTTGCATTAAATGTGTAGATTCTTTTGGGTAGTATAGACATTTTAACAATATTTGTTCTTCCAATTAATAAGCATGGAATATTTTTCCATTTCTTTATGTCTTCTTCAATTTCTTTCATCAATGTTTTATAGTTTTCAGAGTACAGGCTTTTCATCTCCTTGGTTAAGTTTATTCCTAGGTATCTTATGATTTTTCATGCAATTATAGACAATATTGATTCCTTGGTTTCTGTTTCTGCTGCTTCATTATTAGTGTACAGAAATGTAACAGATTTCTGTACATTGATTTTGTAAGTTATGACCTCATTGAATTAGTGTTTCAGTTTTGGCAGGTTTTTGGTGGAGTCTTTCTAGTTTTCTATATAGAGTATCATGTCATCTGGAAATAATGAAAATTTTAATTCCATCTTGCCAGTTTGGATGCTTTTTAACTATTCTTGTTTTCTGATTGTTGTGACTAGGACTTCCAGTACTATGATGGATAACATTAATGACAGTCAACCTTCTTCTTTTTTTCCTGACCATAGTGGGAAAGCTCTCAGTTTTTCCCCATTGAGGATGAGCTGTGAGTTTCTCACATATGGCCTTTATTCTGTTGAGATATGTTCCCTCTAACCCTATCCTTTTGAGAGGTGTTTTTTTTTTTTTTAATCATGAATGGCTACTATGCTTTGTCAAATGATTTTCTACATCTACTGAAATGATCATAAGGTTCTTTTTTTAAGTTATTATTTTTTGAGAGAGAGTGTGTGTAAGCACAGGAGGGGAAGAGAGAGAGGGAAAAAGAGAATCCCAAGCAGGCTCCACATTGTCAGCACAGAGCTGTATTCAGGGCTCAATCCTATGAACTGTGAGATCTGTGAGAACTGTGAGATCATGACCTGAACCTAAAACTAACCTAACAAAATTAGTTGCTTAACCAACTGAGACACCCAGGAACCCCAAAATGATCTAATCGTTCTTATCCTTTCTTTTATTTATGTGATGTATCACATTGATTGATTGCTGAATACCGATTCAATCTTGTAACCCAAAAGTAAATCCCACTTAATCATGTTGAATGGTATTTTTAATGCATTGTTAGATTTGGTTTGGTGGTGTTTTATTGAGAATTTTTGTATCTATGTTCATCAGGGATATTGGCCTGCAGTTCTTTTTTTTTTTTTTCTTTTTTTTAATTGGAGTCTTTATCTGGTTTTGGTAACAGGGTAATGCTGGCCTCATAGAATAAGTTTCCAAGTTTTCCTTCATTTTCTACTTTTTGGAATAGTTTGAGAAGAATAGGTATTAACTATTCTTTAAATGTTTGTTAGAATTTGCCTGTGAAGCCATCTGGCCCAGGACTTCTGTTTGTTTGAAATTTTTTGATTACTGATTCAACTTTTTTGCTGGTTATTTGTCTGTGTATTTGCATATTTAAATGCATATTATTTTATTACAAATTCTTTTCATTTACTCTTCATATTACTATTAAGACATTATATCAGTTTTTACATTTTCTTTAATAGAGTATTAAGAGATTATATTATTTATAAATTTCAATTAAGAATTTAGAGTATGTTTTAGGAAATACTCATTATAATGGTTGTATTAGGTTGAGAATTATAGCTATAAAGTAATTAATATTTCTAGACTGCACATTTCATGTTTGTGTGTGACTTTTCAGAGATAGACATCTGGGCATTCTGTGAAAATACAAGGCAGATGACATTGAACAGATCAAATATAATATTATTTAATGAAAGACTACTTTGTAGAAAGTACTCATCAATTACACAAGCTTTCTTGTCAAGGCTAAGAAGCAGAATTTGCATATTTATGATAAGTAGATTTAACCTCTCTGCCACCATTAGCTACAACTACAAATTGGACAATTTTTGAAGAAAGGCTTTACTCTTCTCTCCTTCGCAGTACAAACTTTCCAAAAACATTTCTGTTTAAATTCAGCAAAATATAAACAAAAGTGTGTATCTCCTTGCTTGTGGCTAGTGTAGAACATGTTCTTACTTATATTGTCTCAAATCCATTCCCTGTCTAGTCCTTGCTATTCTTTCAAAGGTTTCGTCCAAAAGGTATCTTTGGAACATGCTTTTTGACCTTTACCTCTTAGCTATACCAGTCATCAGCCCTTTCCAGAATGAAGCCCTTGAGTTATATTGCATTCATCCTTACCCACCAGATTATTTTCATTCCCAAATAGCTGTACCAAGCTGATATACTGAAATGACTAGCCACTTAATTTTGATAGTTTGAAAGCACACTAAAATTGTTTTCTTCATGCTCCTGGAGTACTTCTTCCTTCATAACCTTGAGCTGTATTTGAAGTGTGTGCTAACATGACATTTTAATGTGTATAGTTACTACCCCTGTCTTTCAAGTCCATATATACCAGATGAGTCTAAGACTTGGCAAAGAATCAGTCAGTTCTTTTACTTCTGTATATTGCAGAAGACTCCGATACTGATGGTGTACATTTATGTAATTTGGAATGAAATATCCAATATATGTTTTTTAATACTATAAAAACAGCAGTCTTTAAAGTTTTTGTCACCTTTCTGAATCCCCAAGCACTTAATCAATAATGAAAATTTGGTTCTCACACATAAGCTGGCATGAAGAAAATTTAGGTGAGTGGCATGCTGTAAGTCCTTTTATAATGTAAGGAAATCATCGGAGTTATAAGATATCACCTATTTCGGCACTTGGCCAAGACAATGGACTGATTACTATTATTCATGCTCACTCTTCCACAAATAGTATTTTAACGACGTCTGGTAGTCATGATTTAGTTTTTGGTTTCTGTAATGTAAAGTGTAGCAAACTTCTCCCTCCCTGTTGGCTTCCGTTCATTCACTGCTTCACTTTTCTCCTTTTTCTTCTTGCCAACCAAACTCCAACCAACCTCTGAGCTATCCCTAAGATGTTTCCCCAACTCCAACCGGAGAAGCAGCTGCCACAGCTAACAGGAAAAAAAAAACCATAGGAAGAAGAAGGTGGAAAGGAATGAATGATGGAACACTATCAAAAAGGAATAGATAAATGAATTTGTGGTGACGTGATCCCCTTCATGCCCTCCAATGCCCCTTGACTTCCAGCCTCTATCCCCAATGAAAGCTATCACGTAAAAAGTCAGAGAAGCAACTGCCATCACCTTTGCTTTGGTGTTGATACCAGGCTTGGGAAATCCATGTCTTTCCCTCTCCTTGAACTAGATGCTGTGTAGCAGTTCCTGGAATACAGAGTGGTGAACGTTGCCAAATATTTTTTTCCTGGAACTTCCCAGAATGCCACAAAATTAAAGAAGCAACCAGATTGGCAGGGCTGCAGCTGGTCTACAGATTAGCTCCTTGCCATCTACGGATCAAAACATCAAGGCACAACATCAGTGTAATGGCTTGCCATTAATGATGTTTGATGGAGAATCCAAGAACGAGTTTGCAGACTTTGGGCATAGAAACCTTCCAGCTTAGTTTTTCCTTACAATGACGGTTGATATTATATGTGCAGAGATCTCAGTGAACCAGTAGAAAATATTCATTTTTCATCTGGTAACCAATGTTACAAAGTACAACAGCACAGAGCATATGAAAGAATCAACATTGGATACAATTTGTTACATTTGCCAAGATATTCACACAGAGAAGTTAGAAGATAAATCCATCGAGATTCCTACTGTCATAATCTTGATAAAGAGGAAAGAATATCCTAATAGTAATATAAACTTAGTGGCTTCTAAAGCATTCCTGGACTATTATTGTTAATTTAAAAAAAAGCTGACCAAGAATCTGAAATTCAACTTCTTTTCCAAGTAATCTATGAAGCAACCCATTATCAAGATAAGGGGTGCCTTGGAGGCTCTTTTGGTTGAGTATGTGACTCTTGATTTTGGCTCAGATCATGATCCCAGGATCATGGGATCAGACCCCATGTCAGGCTCCACACTGAGCCTGGAGCCTGCTTAAGATTCCTTCTCTCTCTCTCTCTCCCTCTCTCTCTTTCTCCTTCCGTCCTTTTCCCCACCCTCATTTTCTCTCAAAAAAAAAAAAGATAATAAGATATTAGTGACAAGATTACAAAATTTGGTGAAGAATGTCTTTATATTATCAGTATATGAAGATACAAGTCCTGCTCTTCTTGTGATCACACTTGGCATAAAATAGTAACTTTGATGAAGCTCCTTCTATAAAAAATAAAATTCTGGTTCAATGTTGGTGCTGATAAAAATCGAGTTGGCTGTTGAAGCTTTAGAGGCAGTAGAACAAAAAGATTCAGAGCCCATAGCTAGATTTATACTAAGGGAACACTAAAATTGATGTTCCAATTCTCACACAGATACTAGACAAGAATGATTACAATTATAATGCTTCTGGCCACCTGATGTGAAGATGACATTTCCCACATGTCCTTTTTCTCTTTTAAAGAGAGTATCAAGAACCTTGATTCATATTACCAGGATATCACTGTGATAGCTTTTGGCTGTATCTTGAAATCCAATAATCTTAAAGTTCTAGTATAAAGGTAATGCCTATTTTATTTTATTTTACTTTATTTTATTTATTTTTTACAAATAGTTTATTGTCAAATTAGTTTCCACATAACACCCAGTGCTCATCCCCACAAGTGTCCTCCTCTATGCCCATCCCTCCTCCCCCCACATCCACCAGTCCTCAGTTTTTGTCAGCATTCAAGAGTCTCTCATGGTTTGCCTCTCTCCCTTTCCCCCACCATTTCCGCCCTTCTTCTCCCCCTTGGTGCTCTGTTAAGTTCCTCCTAATCTTCCTATACGTGCACACATATGATATTTGTCCTTCTCTGCCTGACTTATTTCGCTCAGCATAACACCCTCAAGGTCCATCCATGTTGCTACACATTTACCATCATTATTTTAAGGAAAATACTAAATGGTCAGAATGAAAATCTAAACTTTTCAAGACAAAAACAAAACAGGACAAAACAATACCCCACAAACCAGAGAAACTAAAATTTAAATTATTGAAAATGGCAACACAAAGAGAAATCTCCTACTTGACTTGTATATGGTAGTCTAGATAGCCACTATATTTTAAAAACATTTTGCCAAAGATTTTACAAAAAATTTACAATAAAAATAAATGAATAAAAATATAGCTAACTTTAAGTAACTATTTTTTGCCTATAAAATGAAGATACAGTTAAGTATCAAACAAATCTGATAAAATAACTATTTGGATCTTTTTTCTATTTATTTGATTGTGTCCAATGTAGTATTGTTTTCTTGCCACATTTTGAAACCAAATAACCACGGAAACTAAAAAAATGTATATATGAATTACATATATGTTTATGTCTATGATTATACCTCCCATGATGTAAACAACACTTATAAAATGTTTCATGCTTCCATTGCACTTTGTATATTAATATAATGATCCCAAACATTCCACGGGAAAAAACAAATATTAAGAAAATGACAAATTTATTCTTCTCCAAATGAAGAGTTTTTTTTATAAAAAAAGCAATCTTGTCTTTTTCATCTAGATCTATGCTAAAATTGAACCTCTTCAAGTATACCTTTGTAATTACATTTGGCTGATGGTATTGTGTGTTAAACCTATATTTGCGGGCCTATGCACCCATTCAAAAGCAGATACTTTCAAATTAGTCTATTTTTTTCCCACAAAGCAAAAAGGTGAGCAGACTAGTTTGAATCAAACCAAGTGCTTGTAAAACAAATCTCTTATCATGGGAAGATCTAAAAAGATGAAGGCTGATTCAACTGAGCATTGATTTAGAGTGTGGATGCTTAACTGATGTTTATCCAAACTTATCTAAAATTAAATATCTTTGTTCTAAAAAAAATGGGCCAAAAATCTGACACTGATTTTGGTTCAAATAAGTCACAAGTATCAAAAGAATAGTCCAACGAAGAAGTAGAAATATGGTTAAAAATAAAAAGCTGAGAGATTAGAAATCAAAACTGTCAGAACTCTGAAAATTGATAGAGGATAAGTCTCAATGAGGTGAGCTCTCAGCACAGAGCCTAACACAGGGTTTAAACCCATGAACTGTGAGATCATGACCTGAGCCAAAGTTGGAAGCTTAACCGACTGAGTCACCCAGGTGCCCCTCAATGTTGTTTTTTAATTATGAGTTAAACTATTTTGAAATTTCATATAACATTGAAACAGGGTATGATATTTTTTCAGTCATCAAAAGAAAACAGGGAAGATTTCTGCTTCTGGGAAGATAGAATAAGAGTACTTTTCCTATTTCTGCTAAGTACAATTAGCAAACCTTGGACATTATATGAAAAACAAACATAAGACTCTGAAAGGTGAAGAGATAAAGCAGAATGACTAGAAAACTTAGAATTCAAGAAAAGGACAATTGTCAATTAGAAAACCACTTGCTGGAATGTAAAGTGGTACATTCATTCTGGAAAACAGTTCAGTATTTTCTTAAAAAACTGAACATGCACTACCATACCACTTAGCAATTGTATTCCTGGGCAATTATCTCAGAGAGTTGAAAACTTATATCTGCATGAAAATTTGTACACTATTGTTCATGGCATCTTTATTTGTAATACTCAAAAACTAGAAGCAGTGCAGATATGCTTTGAATGTGTGAATGGTTAAATGAACTGTGGCACAGTCATACCATGGAGTGCTATTCAGTCATAGAAAGGAACAAACTTTTGACACACACAACTGCCTAGTCAGCCTGGTTTAATCTAAAGGACGTTATGATGCTGAGTGGAAAAAGCCCATCTCAAAAAGTCACATACTTTATGATTCTACTTTTATAACATTCTCAAAATGATAAAATTATAGAGATGTAAAACAGATAACTGTTTTCTAGGAGTTAGAGATAATGTGGAAGAGGGGTGTGTGTCAGTATAAAGGTGTAGCATGACAGAGATCTTTGCAGTAATGGAACAGTCTTGTATCTTGATTGCCGTGGTCGTTACACAAATCTACACGTGATAAGTTGAGATAAAACTATACACACTGTGGCGGATAATGTGTCAACTTGACTGGTCATGGAGTGCCAGATTAAACGTTATTTCTGGGTATTGCTATAAGGATTTTTTTGGATGAGTTCAACATTTGACTCAGTGAACTCAGTAAAGTAGATTGCCCTACACAGTGTGAGTGGCCAATATCTGATCCACTGAGGGCCTGAATAGAACAAAAGACAGAGGTAGGTGGAGCTCTTCTCTCTTTTTATACCTCAGTGATTGGACTAAGGCATCTCACATCATCTTCTCTAACCCTCAGAGTGGGGTTTACACTATCAGCTCCCCCAGTTCTTAGGCCTTCAGACTCAAACTAAATTACACTATTGGTTTTCCTGATTTTCCAGCTTGCAAATGGCAGACTATAAGACTTCTCAGCCTCCATAATTCCTTGAGCCCATTCCTCACAATAAATATTTATTATGGTTATGATTTTCTGTAGAACCCTGACTAATAAATGCATATATTAAGCAAAGTCATTTTTTTAAATTTTGATGTTGCATACCAGTCACTAAAGACGTAACCATTGGTGAAAACTGAGTAAAGGGTACATAGGACTTCTATGCACTATTTAAGCAACTTCCTTCGAATCTATATTTATCTCAACATTAAAAGTTAAAAAAGACATAAGTTTACAAATTTTAAAAAATACTAGTACAAGAGGAAATAAATAGACAACCACTTAAGAGGATAAGAGACCTTTCGTTAATCTCAATTCTGAGATTTATGTCACTTTCTATTTGAATAAAATTGTAGTTCAATATTATATTTTTATTTTAATCCCTAGTTTCTACTTTTCAAATTTTGCTGGTAGTGTCACAGGGAAGAGGTCATAAAAATGTGGAGTAACAACACCAACTATTTTTTGACCCTGATCCATCAACACTTATCTAGAGAAATTGTCTCAATAAAATATGAATCCTGAATTCATAACATTTTTCACTTGAATTAAATGTTTCTGGATCAAGGATTGGAACATTTGAAACTGAGAAAGTATACTCCACCATCCACAATGATCCAATGATATTTAGAATATCTTTTCTGGTTTTTCTGTGTGTGACCAATATAACCACTACTAGATTATTACTAGTCAGTTGTGCTTTCAGAACACATGCTCAGCAAATATGCTGTATCATCTAGTAACAGCAACGGAGAACTCCTCCAAGAGTTTACACAAGATTAATACATTAATTTTTCTAACATGAAATATGTTACAATGCAGGCAATTCAGACCTAACAATGGCAAATCCAAAGTCAAAAGAGATAAATTTTTATGTTTATGATCCACCATTTTGGTATCAGATTCCACACTTAAGATTAACTTATCATTCAATATACTAGTGGGGCCCCAGCCATAATATTACATTACCAGCAGGAAGAAGGACATGAGAAGGGAAAAGAATGTATATATCAAATGCTATCTACCTCTTAATGAGACCTCCTGGAAGTCCCATCCTGCCTCTCATTTATATCTTATAGGATATCCAGAATAAAACTGGGTCATGTTATTAACTAAAAAATATAAAGTGGATATTAATTAAGCACTTAGCAATCTCTATCAACTATGAAAAAAATTATAGCCAGTATTATACGTTGTGAATAATGTCAAAGATTAGTGAGTTCAAAAATATCTTAAACTTGAGAAAAAACAATCTTTGACAGTAAAGAAAACAGGCTATCATGGATTCGGGTTTTGAAAGAACATATAACCAGTGATGTGGTTAACTGGGAGAACTGAGCCCTCTAGTAACTGGAAATTTCAGATCCAGCTGAGACTACCTTCAAGGGATCCATCTTACTCTTCAGAGGAAGAGCCCAGTTGCATCTCTCCTCCAGCATTTTGTCCAGTGGCTCCCAAGTGTTTTGCTTACAAGGACAGACATGACTAGCTCTTTCTAGAAAAGGAAAAGGATCCTGCTTATGGCAAGTATTCTTGCTGAAAATCATACATTTTTGCAATTGCGTGTTTGTTTTGTTTAAAACAGCTTTGACAGCTCTCTGCTTTTCTCTGCTTCTATAAATAATCAGCCTTAATGATAAAATATAAACTGCACATTCAAATGCACATTTTCTTCTATACATTTCCATGTCATTAATAGTTACAGCTACAAAAATGTCAGTTTTGAACATGAGCATATGGTTATGAGAAACTTATATTTCAAATCCACAATTCAACTTAAAATAATTGAACATAACGTTTTCATTAACACTGATGATACATAAAACTGCTTCTTAAAAATAATAAAACCTGGACTTGAGCTGTGAGGTTGAAGCTCTGAATCTACTTAGGATTTAATTTTTAATGTTGAAAAAACTATGTCTGACAACAGGATAAAGCATACATAAAATATTGTCTAAATTCACAGTGTTTCTGTTCAGTCCTTAGAAGAAACTTACAGGCAAAGTTTTTTTGGTTGCCTAGCAAGGGACTATTTGTTCATTTCAAGTGTTCTATCATTGATCTTTGCACTGACCCTTCATTTGTCTGGATAGTGTGGCTATGTCTTCTTTGCCAGTCATCAACTTCCCCAATTCCCCATAAGAGCTTCTTTTGATACATACAATGGAAAGAGACTGTAAAAAGGTTCAGGAGTCACACACAATTGCATATTAATCTGGAGTGACTTGGGACATTGTGGAACACTTGGTACTCACTGTGCACACAAAGAACCAAATACAGTCATTTGGAAGATCTTTCATTTAAATGCATTTCTAACCAAATGCTCACCCCAAATGGAGGCATTCAATTAACCTATTGATAGTGAGCATAGAAAGCTGCAGTTCAACTTCCTCCCACCATGCCCAGACTGCTCTTAATAGACCATCTCTTTGAGTAAAGAGAGGAGTCAAGCATCATGCAGAATAAATTCTTGCCTTAACTTAAGAGCCTTACAAGAAATAGAAGATCCATGGCGAAATTCTGAACTCCCTGTGGAGACTTCCTGTTATTATTGCATGTAAGAAATAAGTAAGTCATGAAATAAGGAAATATAAGGACAAAGGACATCTGAAATAAACTGAATTCCTTGAAATCTGTATCCTCTTCCTTCCCAGACAGTGGAATCTCTCAGTGGCTGCCACAGACAGCCCTATCCACTTACCTTATAGTGACCTCTAGCATTCTACTTTATGTCATGTAATCCACTTTCCCATTTGCCTTCCTTCTCTCGTCGGACTTCACTCACAAATGGTTCTTCTGAGTTTTTTGGTGAATGATCATAATATCAGTCTGACCCATAATAACGATATATAAAGGAATGTAAAATAAAAAAAATTGGTCATGACGAATACAAGTATATTGGCAAAACTGAAAAACTCTATAATTACATAGAAATAAGCACAAGAAACTTTCAAGTATACTTTTGAAAAAGCTTTGCAAATTGTAATATATAATATATATGTGTGTATATATAGGTGTAGATGAGACTTTGAAGTGACAGAGAGTTTTATTTTGTTTCATTATGTTTAGATATGAAAGTTTGTTAGTGGGGAAATCACTTCCCAGTTTTTGTCAAGTGACATCTCTCTCTGTTGTCCTCCACCTTGCTGCATCACACACTTGGCACCACACAGTTTTTGACTGTATCCCTCTTCTTGGCTTAGAGAATTTTAAGTTTGAAAGAGATATTAGGGATGATATGGTCTCATTTTCAAAATTGTTTCCTGTAGTCCCATTCTTCCAACTCTATGCAATATTGCTTCTAATAGAAAAGAAACGGAATATGAAATGCTCTTCTCTCACTGAAATCAGTGCATTTCTGTTGTTTCAGCTCATGGAAACCTCACAAGCTTGACAGCTTATGTGCTTTTATCATGCTTGTTTTCCTGTCAGTGGCAGAATAACCTCTGTGTGGTATGATAACCTCCACAAGAAAAGATTTTTTATACTAAGTCCAATGACACTATAGCAACTTCATATGCATGCTACAGATAGAATTGGACCTTTTAAACATGATTTATGGTTAAATTCTACAAATCTGTGTTGGAACACTTAGCATAGACATGTAACTGCATTATTCACTAGTAGAACTCATTCCTATGCCTGGTTTTATAATGAATTGAAGAAGGTCCTTTGAGCTTGCTGTTGTTGCTTTTGTATAAGAGTTCAAAATGCAGCAGAGTAACAAACAGAATCAGCTCAACAATGAGTAATATCCACTGGAAAGAAGAGAAATCACATTTCTGTTGGCAGGTGCAGGATTGGATGGCCTATTTCCGTATTCATCCAACTAGAATTTCTTATTGCTACTAAGGAGAGCAAGGGAAGACCATTTGGGCATAAGAAATGTTTTTCCTTCTGACTTTTTTTGAAAACCCCTTCAACTGCAAGGAAAGTGAGGGGAGCCATTTGTTGCCTATATCATGCAATTGTTTGCCATGCCACACTCAGGAGTGCTGTGGTGCTTGGGACATCTCTTGGAAAATCTCTAACTTAGCGAATGCATTAGGAAGTTTCTAAGTATTTGAAACATATTTTGGAGAACTGGTTTTTCCTGAGTTAAAGTAAATTTCAGAATTCCAAGTTGTTGCCCTGCAAAACTCTTCTTTATATCAACAGGAGATAAAATTAGATCCATGTCACAAAGGATCCTCAACTTTACCTTGGTTCTTTTTTTAAAATTTTTTAAACAGTTATTTATTTTTGAAAGATAGAGACAGAGCATGAGCAGGGGAGGGCAGAGATAGGGAGAGGGAGACATGGAATCCGAAGCAGGCTCCAGGCTCCAAGCTGTCATCCGAGAGCCCGTCGCGGGGCTCAAACTCACAAACCACGAGATCATGACTTGAGCTGAAGTCGGGTGCTTTACCCACTGAGCCACCCAGGTGCCCCTACCTTAGTTCCTTTGGTTGATGTAGTGAACAGGACACCATGACTGCATAGAAAAGAGGTTTGTCTCCTGACGTTAAAACTTCCTCTATGGTCATCATTAAAAAGACAAGAGATAACAAATGCTACCAAAGATGTGGAGAAAAGGGAACCTTTGTGCACTGTTGGGGGATTATAAACTGCTGCAGTCACTATGAAAAACAGTATGGAAGTTCCTTAAAAAATTAAAAATAGAATTATCATACGATCCAGTAACTCCATTTCTGGGAGTATATCCAAAAGGAAAAAAAACCCACTAAATCAAAAAGATATCTGCACTCCCATTTTCATAGCAGCATTATTTACAGTAGCTAAGACACGGAAACAATCCAAGTGTTCATTAATAGATGAATAGGTAAAGAAAATATAATGTGTGTATGTATACAAAATGGTATATTATTTGGCCATTAAAAAAAAACAAGAATATCCTACCACTCGCAACAAAGATGGACCTTGAAAGTGTTATGCTAAGAGGAAAAAAGTCAGAGAAAGACAAGTACTGTATAACATCAGTTATATTTAGAATCTAAAAACAAAACAAAACAGATCAATAAAACCAATACCAAACTCAGAAAAAGATCAGACTGCTCTAATGGGAGGGACAATTGGAGGAAGGTGTGCAAAACCTACACACTTCCAGTTATAAACAAGTAGTTGGGATAAAATGTACAATATGATGATTATAATTAACAATACTATATGATATATAGGAAAGTTAGTAAGAAAGTGGATCCTAAGACTCTCATCATAAGGAGAAAATTTTTCCTTTCTTCTTATTGTATACATATGAGATGATGGATAGTAACTAAACCTATTGTGGTAATCATTTTACAATACATATTAATCAAAGTATAATGCAGTATACCTTAAACAATACAGAAGTACACACAATTATGAAAATATTAGGAATAATTATATGGCAACAAATTGGGCAATCTAGAAGAAATGGACAAATTCCTAGAAACATACAAACTACCAACATTGAATCAGGAAGAAATAAAAATTTATACAGATCCATAACTAGAAAAGAAATTAAATCAGATATCAAAAATCTCCCAAGAAACAAATTCAGTCCCAGATGGCTTTCCAGGGAAAGTCTACCTGATATTTATTTATTTATTTATTTATTTATTTACTTATTTTCCATTTTTTAAGAGACAAGTGATCTTTTGAGTTTTCTCCTTCAAATTATTAAAGCAACAAATAACT
>JAESUZ010001366.1:0-93288 GCA_017311185.1 Proteles cristata cristata
GATCACATTGATTGATTTGCGAATGTTGAACCAGCCCTGTAACCCAGGAATGAATCCCACTTGATCTTGGTGGATGATTCTTTTGATATGCTGCTGGAGTCAATTTGCAAGGATCTTGTTGAGAATTTTTGCATCCGTATTCATCAAGGATATTGGCCTGTAGTTCTCTTTTTTTGCTGGATCTCTGTGGCTTGGGGATCAGAGTGATGCTGGCTTCATAAAATGAGTCCGGGAGTTTTCCTTCGCTTTCTATTTTTTGGAATAGCTTGAGAAGAATTGGGATTAATTCTGTTTTAAATGTCTGGTAGAATTCCCCAGGGAAGCCATCAGGTCCAGGGCTCTTATTTGTTGGGAGGTTTTAGATCATTGATTCAATTTCTTCACTCGTTATGGGTCTGTTTAGGTTTTCTATTTCTTCCCGTGTGAATTTTGGTAGTGAGTGTGTGTTTAGAAATTTGTCCATTTCTTCTAAGGTGTCCAATTTGTTTTCATATAATTTTTCATAGTATTCCCTGATAATTGCTTGTATTTCTGAGGGGTTGGTTGTAATAAGTCCATTTTCATTCTTAATTTTGTCTATTTGGGTGCTCTCTCTTTTCTTTTGGATAAGTCTGGCTAGAGGTTTGTCAATTTTGTTTACTTTTTCAAAAAACCAACTCTTGGTTTCATTGATCTGTTCAATTGTTTCTTTGGTCTCTATGTTGTTTATTTCTGCTCTAGTTTTTACTATTTCTCTTCTTCTACTGGGTTTAGGGCGTTCTTGTTGCTCTGCCTCTAGTTCCTTTAGGTGAGCTGTTAGATTTTGGACTTGCGCTTTTTCTAATCTCTTGAAATAGGCCTGAAGAGCAATGTACTTTCCTCTTAGGACTGCCTTTGCCACATCCCATAGATTTTGAATTGTTGTGTTTTCATTTTCATTTGTTTCCCTATATTTTTTAATTTCATCTCTAATTGCCTGATTGGCCCATTCATTTTTTAGAAGGGTGTTCTTTAACCTCCATGTTTTTGGAAGTTTTCCAGACTTCTTCCTGTAATTGATTTCAAGTTTCAAAGCATTGTGATCTGACAGTGTGCATGGTATGATCTCTATTCTTTTATATTCATTGAAGGCTTCTTTATGTCCCAGTATGCAATCTATCTTGGAGAATGTGCCATGCGCACTTGAGAAGAAAGTAAATTCCCTGGCCTCAGGATGTAAAGTTCTAAATATATCCGTCCGATCCATCTGGTCCAATGTGTCTTTCAAGTCCATTATTTCTTTAGTGATTTTCTGTCTGGTTGACCTATCCATTGCTGTAAGCGGAGTATTAAAGTCCCCTGCTATAAGCACATTTTTATCTAGAAACTTGTTTCTGTTTGTGATGAATTGTTTTAGATATTTAGGTGCTTCCATATTCAGTGCGTAGACATTTATGATTGTTAGTTCTTCCTGATGGATGGACCCTGTAATTATTATGTAGTGCCCTTCTTCATCTCTTGTGATTGTCTTTATTTTAAAGTCCAGTTTGTCTGATATAAGTATTGCTACTCCGGCTTTCTTTTGATTTCCTGTAGCATGATATATATTTCTCCATCCCCTTAAATTTTTTTTTTAAATTTTTTTTTATTTATTTCTAGGAGAGAGAGAGAGACAGCGTGAGCAGGGGAGGGTCAGAGAGAGAGGGAGATACAGACTCTGAAACAGACTCCAGGCTCTGAGCTGGCAGTCAGCACAGAGCCCGACGCGGAGCTCGAACCCACGAACCACGAGATCATGACCTAAGCGAAAGTCGGACGCTCAACCGACTAAGCCACCCCGGCGCCCCTCCATCCCCTTACTTTTAATCTGAAGGTATCTTCCCGTCTAAAATGAGTTTCTTGTAGACAGCATATAGATGGATTTTTGTTTTTTAATCCAATCTGCTACCCTATGTCATTTGATTGGAGCATTCTGCCCATTTACATTCAGTGTTATTATTGAAATATGTGGGTTTAGAGTCTTTATATCTTGTAGGGTTCATGTTTGTGGTGGTGTCTCTGGAATCTTTGTTCCTTGCAACCTTTCCTTCAGAGCATCCCCCTCAGGATTTCTTGTAGGGCTGTCTTCGTGGTGAGAAATTCTTTCAATTTCTGTTTGTTTGGAAAGGTTTTTATCTCTCCTTCTATTTTGAATGACAGACTTGCTGGATAGAGGATGTTTCGCTGCATATTTTTACTGTCCATCACATTGAAGATCTCCTGCCATTCCTTTCTGGCCTGCCACGTTTCAGTAGATAGGTGTGTCACCACTCTGATATGTTTCCCTTTGTATATGAGGGCCCTTTTCTCCCTAGCTGCTTTCAAAATTCTCTCTTTGTCCTTGTATTTTGCCATTTTTATGATGATATGTCGTGCAGAAGATCGATTCAAGTTACGTCTGAGGGGAGTCCTCTGAGCCTCTTGTATTTCCACATTTACTTCCTTCCCCAGGTCGGGGAAGTTCTCTGCTATAATTTGTTCCAGGACTCCTTCAGCTCCTTTCCCTCTCTCTTCGTCTTCTGGGATTCCTATGATATGGATATTGTTGCGTTTGACTGTATCGCTGAGCTCTCGAATTCTTCTTTCCTGTTCCTGGATCAGTTTGTCTCTTTTTTGTCAGCTTCTTGTTTTTCTAGAATGGTGTCTTCTAAATCACTTATTCTCCTTTCTGCCTCTTCAATCCGTGCATTGGAGGCCTCTAATTTATTATGTATCTCATTTATCGCCTTTTTAAATTCTTCATGCCTATTTTTATTTTCCATTCTGTCTTTAGCCATAGTTTCTTTGATGTCCCCTATGTTCTATTCAAGCCCAGCTATTAATTTTACCATTATTATTCTAAAATCTTGTTCACTTATGCTGCTGATATCTGTTTTGAGCAGTTCATTAGCTGTCATTTCTTCTTGGAGTTTCTTTGGAGGAGAGCTCTTTCGTTTCGTCATTTTAGTTAGCTTTCTGGCTCTTTTTGGTTTTAAAGACCTGTTATGCTCTCTGTTTCTATGAGCGCTGCTGTATCCAAGAAGACTCTTTGACTGTCCACGGCCTATCCTTTCAGAGATTGTTTTTTTGAATGGTATCCCTCGGTCTCTCTTTTTGGGACCTTGGTTATTTTAGTTTCCTATTCATAGTGATATTTGGGACTGTCCACCTTGTGTACTCTAGCTTGTTTCTTGAGGTAGCCCTGGAAAAGAAAACAGACAAACACACAAAGAGCAGGAGCACACAAACACACAGCGTAATTCAACTAACATGCAAAGCGAGAGGGAAAACGAAAAAGTTAAGAGAAAAGACGGAGGAGGGAGTGCGAATAATAGGGAGTATAAAATACATAAAAGGGTCAAAAAGGGGAAAAGAAAAGGAAAAAAGAAGAAAACCGATGGACAAAGAATGGTTTAAAGCATATACCTGAATTTCCCAGCTACAGTTAATTAGCCATGTGTATGCAGTGCTGGTTGAAGAGCATAGAGAAAAAGAGAGTAGGCAGGGCGTGACGAGGCTGAATTGGAAATAGAATGAACAGGCAGAAGGGATAAGAAGCTTTTTTCAAAGAGGTAAAGGGTAGAATATGGTTGGATAGGTGAGAGAAGGATGCTGGAATTATCCAGAGAAACTATATAGTCTAATTATTCCTGATAGAGCTGAAAATGTCGGTAGGTGTAGAATTTACATTTACAGAATGGACTCGTTGTGATTGTTTAAGCAAGCTGGTGACCAGAGTTAATCAGGGCAGTGTTCTGGGGAAAAAAGAGAGAAAAGAGAAAGAAGAAATAAAGAAAGAGGAAAGAAAGGGGGAAAAAAGAAAGAAAAAAAAGAAAAAAACAAAAAAAGGAAAAAAGAAAGAGAAAAAAAAAAGGGAGGAGGGCACCTCTCAGGCAGGCATGGGCGTGGCATGATCCAATGCCTCAGGCGGGGGTTCTGCCTTGGCGGTTGTGGGGAGGAGAATGACGGTGCTCCAGTCCCTTCTTGAACCCCGCGCTGCAACTCGCTTTTTTGGGTGTGTCAACTCCCCATTCCGGGGATGCAGCCGAAGTTGGTGGCACTCTTCCACCCAGGCCAGTTCCAGTCTCCAAATCCCAGTCCGCGCGCCCCTCTGAAATTGCCTTAGACACAGCTTCCCAGACAACCCCCTCGGGCTATTCCAGGCCCCCTGCCGAGCTCTGGGGGTGGAGTCAGAATCGCTGCTTTCTTCCCTGGGTCTGGCTGGGGAGCATGCGCGGGGCTTGCCTGCCGGAGTCGGAGCCCGCTGGAGTGAGGAAAACCGGATCCCTCTATGGCTAGTCACCCAAAACACGAACTTATAGGCAAATTTCCCAGTTTTTAGCTCTTTGCCTTCCCTCTCGAGTTCCAGCCAGCCAGGTGCGCAGACGCCCGGTGTCCGCGCGGCTCTTTCAAGGGCCCCAGCCGCCCTGGAGCTACAGTGGCGGCAGGCGCGCTGCTGCTCTGAAATCCAACCTCCAGGAGCGGCACAAGGAAGCAGTTTGTGTGCTCAGTCCCCCCAGGACCAGTTGGCACGAGGGGACCTGGTGTGTAGGTATTTGGCAAGTATGGTCTTTCTATGCACCGAGCGGAGGTTTTTCCGCCCCGAGCGGAGGTTTTTCCGCCCCGAGCGGAGGTTTTTCTGTTTCAGACTCTCTCCTTTTCTCCTCTCACTCCCCGTAGAGGGTAGAGGGGAATCGCCTGCCACCCTGGAGTCTCCGATTTTATCTTCCCTGGTTTTTTCTTCCCCGGTTCGCACTCAGGTTAGAAGGCTTTCTCAGTGGATTCTGCGTCCTTTTTCTCCCAGTCTCTCAGGTTTTGTAAGGTTTCCAATGGCTTCAGATCTTTTCTGTGTGATGTATGGGCGCGAATGCAAGTACGGAGCTCCTTACTTCTCCGCCATCTTGCCCTCCTCCTCTATGTCACTTTTAGAATAGTTACCAACATCTACTTTTTTTCCTACGTAATGTTCTAACATATCTTTGGTCCAGCCTAGTGTTCACACTGAGTTCGTTGAGTTACAATGATTATTAGTTAATGGAGTTTTAATGATTTCATATTGCTTTGAAATGTTTGGATCATATATCTGTGATCTACATTTGCACATTTGTTAAACTAATTTTTTTTCTTTTGTTTTCTTTGAGTGCGAGCAGGGGAGAGGGGCAGAGGGAGAGATAGAACCCTAAGCAGGCTCCACACTCAGCACAGAGCCTGAAGCAGAGCTTGATTCTGGAACCCTGGGATTATGACCCAAGCCAAAATCAGGGTTTATATTCAGATGCTCAACCAACCGAGCCACCCAGGCGCACAAGCAACTTTTCTGTATATGAGTTTTAAATAATTATTGGGGGCGTCTGGATGGCTCAGTTGGTTGAGCATCCGACTTCGGCTCAGGTCATGATCTCACTGCTTGTGGGTTCAAGCTCCACATCAGGCTCTGTGCTGACGGCTCAGAGCCTGGAGCCTGCTTCAGATTCTGTGTTTCTCTTTTCCTCTGCCTCTCACAGATTGCACTCTGTCTCTCTCCCTTTATCAAAAATAAATAAACATAAAAAAATAATTATTATTATGGAAAAGTTTACACAAGCTAAAGTATAGAGAAATAAGGCTTTATTTACAGATAAAGGATGTATTCGGAAGATGCTGAATTGTGAGTTCTTTTTTAAATAAAAAATTTTATTTGAGTATAGTAGACACAGTTACATTAGTTTCAGATGTACAACTTAGTGATTTGACAAGTTTATACATTACACTATGTTCACCACAAGTGTAGCTACCAATTATCTCATTGTATTGCTATTACAACATCATGGACTGTGTTCCTTATGCTCTCTGCCTTTCATTCCCATGATTTACTGTGTTGTGAGTTCTAATCTTTATTTTTCTATGAACTGTATTACTTTGGCATAAGGAATATAAGCCAAATAGATGACAGAAAATTTTAGCACATACAACACACTGTTAAACAAATATTTGAAACATATGCAAGGACTATTCTAAGCTCTTTTAAAAATTTAAAAAAAATGTTTATTTATGGGGCGCCTGGGTGGCTTAGTCGGTTAAGCCTCCGACTTTTGCTTAGGTCATGATGTCGCAGTTCGTGAGTTCGAGCCCCGGGTCGGGCTCTGCTGACTGCCAGCTCCGAGCCTGGAGCCTATTTCAGAGTCTGTGTCTCCCTCTTTCTCTGACCCTCCCCTGCTTACGTTGTCTCTCTCTCTCTCCTAGAAATAAATAAAAATATTTTAAAAAATGTTTATTTATTTTTGAAAGAGAGAGAGAGAACATGTGCTTCTTCTGTGTCTATTGAAACGATCTTATAGGGGTGCCTGAGTGGCTCAGTTAGTTACGTGTCCGAATCTGGGTTTCGGCTCAGATTATGATCTCACAGTTTGTGGGTTTGAGCCCTGTGCTGACAGTGTGATGCCTCCTTAGAATTTTCTCTTTCCTTCCTGCTGCCCCTTCTCTGCATGTATACCTACTCGCTT
Source organism: Proteles cristata cristata (assembly GCA_017311185.1). NCBI lineage: Eukaryota > Metazoa > Chordata > Mammalia > Carnivora > Hyaenidae > Proteles > Proteles cristata. The sequence goes on from JAESUZ010001366.1 coordinate 6,459, forward strand.
TCTCTCAAACTTAAAAAAATGATCATATGGTTTTCTCTTTCTTCATACTGATATGATGTATCACATTGGTTGATTTGTGGATATTAAACCACTCTTGCAACCCAGGAATAAATCTCACTTGATCATGATTAATGATACTGCATTATATTGTTGGATTTGGTTTAGTGATATTTTGTTAGATGCAAATCTCTGTTTATCAGAGATATTGGCCTGTAGTTTGCTTTTTTTGCTGTGTCTTTATCTGGTTTTGGTATCAGGGTAATGTTTGCCTCATAGGATGAATTTGGACGTTTTCCTTTTTCAATTTTTTGGACTGGTTTGAAAGGAATAGGTATTAACTCTTTTTCAAATGTTTGGTAGAATGTACCTGTGAAGCCATCTGGTCTGGACTTTTGGTAGGAGTTGTGTGTGTGTGTGTGTGTGTGTGTGTGTGTGTGTGTGTGTATTCAAATTCTTTGCCGGTTATCAGTCTGTTCAAATTTTGTATTTTTTCCTGCTTCAGTTTTGGTAGTTTGTATATTTTAGGAATTTGCTGATTTCTTCCAGATTGCTCAGTTTGTTGGCATAGAATTTTTAAATCTTCTCTTAGAATTGTTTGTATTTCTGTGGTGTTGGTTGTTATTTCTCCTTTCTCATTTGTGATTTTATGTATTTGAGTCCTTTCTATTTTTTTCTTGATAAGTCTGGCTAGAGGTTTATCAATTTTAAGGATTTTTTCAAAGAACCATCCTCTGGCTTCATTTGATCTGATCTTTTATTTTTTTCTGTTTTATTTATTTCTGCTCTAATCTTTATTATTTCCATACCTCTACTGGTTTTAGGTTTTGTTTGTTCTTTTTCTAGTTCTTTTAGGTGTAAGGTTGGGTTGTGTATTTAAGATATTCCTAGCTTCTTGAGGTAGGCCTTTGTTATGGCAAACTTTCTTCTTCGAACCACTTTTGCTGCATCGTAAATATTTTGGGCCATTGTGTTTTCACTTTCATTTGTTTCCATGTACTTTTTAAATTCTTTTCCAATGTTCTGGTTGACCCATTTATTGTTTAGTAGCATGTTGTTTAATGTCCATTTATTTGTGGTCTTTCCAGATTTTTTTCTTGTGGTTTTCTTTTGGTTTCATAGTCTGAGGTCAGACAAGATGCATGGTATTACTTTGATCATCTTGAATTTGTTGAGGTTTGTTTTGTGGGTTACTGTGTGATCTGTTTTGGAGAATGTTCCATGTGCAGTTGGAATCAATGTGAATTCTGCTGTTTTAGGATGGAATGTTCTACATATATTTGTTAAGCCCATCTGGTACAGAAGGAAATGACACCTGCCATTCTGTGAATGCTGCCTCTTAGGGACTTACTCTGAGATGAACAAATAACCTTCCCACTGTGTGTTCAGGAACTCTTCAGATGACTGTTTCCAGACTGTATATTCATGGGCTCATTGCCCTGCCTTCTCTAAGAGAAGCCCTAATTAAATTCTTAATGAAATAAAGTTATAATTTTCATTAAATTAAACTTTATCCTTCAACTATTTTAATAAATTTAATGCAGTCACTGTTCAACTTTTAATAAGGATAAAATAATTATTCTTAATGTTTTCTAAATGACATGTAGCCAATTTTCTCTTCATAATGAGAGTACATTTGAAACTTAAATAGGTTTTTTACTTTATAGACTATTGCATGGCTTGAACAAACAAATTCAGAAGTCCTTTCAAATTTAGTTTATAAGGCTTATAGTTTTTCTCTACTTTTTAAAAAGTAGATCTCATGAGAGGATTTTAAATAAGGGAAGAAGATTATTTGTTTCATGATTATAGCATTCTTGGAATGAGTACACAGTCTCTTTCATCATTTAGTTTTTACAAGTAATGCAATAAAGTTCACTTTTCTTCTTGGCACACAATAAAATATGTTCTGAACAAAGAAACTTTATTTTCTTCATCGCAAGTTAAATATTAAGTTTAAAGGGAGCTCACCTGGGATACTCTTTGCTGTGAAAACATAATTTTGTGGGGCATTGAGGTGGCTCAGTCGGTTAAGCTTTTGACTCTTACTTTTGGCTTATGGGTTCTGAGATTGAGTCCCCAGTTGGCTCTGCACTGACAGCATGGAGCCTGCTTGGGATGCTCTCTCTCCCCCTTCTTTTCCCCTCCCCTGCTGTTTTTCCCTCTCAATAAATAAATAAACTTTAGAAAAAGATCCTTTTGGTTACTTAAATTGATACAACAGAAATATTAGTATAAAGAAAATAAAGTAAAATTTAATTGTAGTAGAATCTGCTTATTTCATTTCCTGGCATGGAGTAAGTTTTTAGTAAATATTTACATTACTTAGTAAAACTTCTATCATTAAGAGAATTTGAGTTGATCTGTTTTTCTCCGTCTAAGTAAAAATAGAATACTAAATGTCATCTTTCCAAAAAATTATTTATTTGGTAGGCCCCAGCTTTCATTAGCTGTCGAAAATTTGGTGCTAAATTTTATTTTTAAAGCTTTTTATTATGGAAAATTTCAAACATCTAAAAATAGACTAAAATAACCCCTATGTACCAATCTCCCAGTTTTAACATTTATTAATTTATGGGTGATCTCATTTTCCCTGCACCTTCCATTTTCTCATTTCACTATCCAGCCTTAAATTATTTTTAAGTAAATTCAAGATATCATATTCTATCTGTAAATATCTCAATATATATCTAAAGGATAAGGCCTCTCCTTTTTAACCATAACTACAGTACTTTCATGCTCTTGTTTGCATATTCAGTTTTTCCTAAGACATTTATTCATTGTGGTTCTTTGCTCTATGCTCCTCGTTTTTTATTTTTGAAATGATTATTTTCTTCTTGAGTCATTTCACTGTTTTCAAATGTTCCTATTACCTTATCACACTTCTGAGTTTTTCTAATTATGATTTATGTTGCACTTTCAGATCTTATATCATTTTCTTATATTTCTTTCATTGTTTTAGCTTGTATTACCATAGGTTGTAGTTTTCATTTAATTTGTGGGCATGTCTTTATGGCATGCCTTTATTTCATCATCTTCGTATATTTCTTTCAGTCCTTATTCAGTATTTTTTTTTTACATTAAATAGCATTACTCATTGTATTATAGGATTTTACATTGAACAAGATACTTTTTCACTCCTTATTCTGTGTGTGTGTGTGTGTGTGTGTGTGTGTATGTGTCTATTTTTTTTTTTTTTTACAATTAATAGGATTCAACTAAGATCCTTTTTGTTGCTCATTTTAAAGTCAAACTTTCCTATGTGCTTTTAATCAGGAGTGTGGATCAGGAAAGCTTTTCTAACATCACTGATCTAGATCTCTGTTTTCACAAAGTAATAAAAAATACAGCTTGAGATCTGCGGGCTGTGTTACCTTCCCCTAGTTTTGTACGGAGCTTTTCTTTGCCCCTGTTTTTCCTATTCTGCTGATTTTGGATTAGGTTCCCAATAGTTACTTTTCAGTTCAAGGATTTATCTAGAGGGAGAGTTTGCTTCATTGGTTTCTTAAGTTTTATAAGGCCCATCTCAACCTCCCACTCCCCACACTACTCTAGCACTCCCAGGGGTTCCTTTGCCCTCATCCAGAGGTTGGAGCTTGCAAGATTCCTCCCAATTTCTACTGCTGTACTCAGGTAGCCTACCAAGTTTCCAGTGAATGCCTAGTTTAGGGGTTCTTTGGCTTTCAAGGATGTCACAGATTTATTTGATTTATTTGTCTTCCCTTTGTTTTCTCATGGATACTTTCTGATACCATGCGGATCTAATAGCTATTGACTTGTAATGACCCACTTGTATTTTGGAGTTCATCATATTTTGTCACCTGCCTTTGTTATAGATGTTGCCCCTGGGTATTTGTTTGGTTTTGATATCTTGGTTACACTGTTACACTGTTTTTATGGTAGTCTTGGGGGAGATTTAACAACTTTGCTGCTAATGCCATCTTCCCAGAATTCTGTTTTTATTTTTTAAGTTTGAGTCGTTTACCCATGAACACAGGCCAAGTTGTTGATCCACCATTAATATTCACCCTTGAACTTATGGGTCATTTATTTCAAGCCCTTCATTTTATCTGTAAGTATCTATATAAGGAAGCTGAATTCCAAAGAGGTTAAATGACTTTCTAACTATTTAGTATAATTCTGAAAACAAAAATCTAGTTTTCTGGATGTTTAGTTCAGTACTGTGAATATTAAAACAGTGTTCTTGTTATTTAACACTCAAAACTCATACTATATTGAATTTTAAAAAGTTTGCATAAATTTTGTGAGTTAATATTTTAATTGATGGCATAATTTTGTAAAGTTCTAATAATCACATAGATATTAATAAATTCTCTCCCATGAGAAGGAAATCCATAGATATTAAATTAGTACACTTACTAATGTAATATGTCCAGTATTTTGTGTGAATCAAAGTAAATTAAAATAATTGTCAATTTAATAACTATTTTTATCTATACGTCTTGATAGTTCCTTGGGCCATTTCACTGGCATTTCTTGTCTTTTTTTCAGGTAACAACTAAAAAGTCAATATATAAACTTTTAATTAGGATTTAATAGGAATAAACGAAACTACTTGAACCTGGGTTGAACTTCAGTTTTCATCTAATTTTGTAATGTCATTATTTTGAGTGTCTGTGACATGAATTAAGTGTGTGGCTTTTCCTTGCATTGCTCAGTCTAGTCAGTTCTGTACCAAATGTTATTAATGTTTTTTCTTCCAATGGTGCATAAAGCCCATACGTAGTGTTAAGTAGTGGTTCTCTAAAAGCTTCTGTACCCACAAATTTTTCTTTCCCAGTAGTTCTATTTTTTCCTAAAAAAGTTATTCTTTATAAAAAAAAACAGTCACAGTAAATTTTCTAGTTCTATGTAATTTTTTTTTTCCGTTCTGGGCCTCACTAGTTATAAATAACACATGAAATGACTTTCAAGGTGGAAAACAAGGGTCCATTTTGAAATGTTCTATAAAATAAACAGTGATTTATGGTTTCATATACTTTGGCCTGAAAGCACTTGGGCTTTGCTAGGTCATCAACATTCTGTCAGGGGAATCTATTATTTATTGTTCCATATGCTGGGAGTGGCTGTAAGTACTTTATTTTATGTTTATCTTATGTAAGGTTAGCATCAGGAAAAATCAATTCCAGCTACTAATACACTTTTAAGAATAGATCATAGAGAACTAACCCTAATATTATAGTTGTAAATGGTGAAGTTCAACATCGAGGATTTGAATTAAAAACGGCTTTTGAAAAATGAATGAATAATGGTTTCATTCCTATAAAACATTTTAGATAAGATTCTTGAAAATACTAATTTCATACTTGGTCCTGATTTTATTTTATTTTATTTATTTTTTTTCAATTTTTAAAAAAATCTTTTTATTTATTTCTAGGAGAGAGAGAGAGAGAGAGACAGCGTGAGCAGGGGAGGGTCAGAGAGAGAGGGAGATACAGACTCCGAAATAGGCTCCAGGCTCTGAGCTGGCAGTCAGCACAGAGCCCAACGCGGGGCTCGAACCCACGAACCGTGAGATCATGACCTAAGCGAAAGTCGGATGCTTAACTGACTAAGCCACCCAGGCGCCCCACTTGGTCCTGATTTTAGCATAGCTACTTCAAATGAGAATGATACAGCTCTATCTTATCTTATCTAGATAGGTTTTACAAAATTGCCAAAATCTGGGACCATACATGTTTGTTATATGAACATATAACATTCCATAAGCTTCTAATACATTTTTTCTAGTTTTCAACTTTATACAAAATCTCAAACGAAAAGGACATGATGGAGCAAACCTTAATTTCTCTCATTATCAACTGTTATGAAATGTTAATTTAATACCATATTTACCTATGTTTGACAAAAATGACTTGCAAGCAAAAGTTGTTTGTCTTGAATCAGAATTATATATTTTTCCTACAATCCTTTGGCAGAGTTCTTTGATAGGGCCTCACAAATGAATTTATTAACCACATTTATTAATGTGAAACGTTAAAAAATTTTTTTAATCTTTTATTTATTTTTGAGAACAAGAGAGACAGAGTACAAGCGGGGGAGGGGCAGAGAGAGAGACACACACACAGAATCTGAAACAGGCTCCGGCTGTCAGCACAGAGCCCAACCCAGGGCTCAAACTAACAGACATGGAGATCATGACTTGAGCCGAAGTTCAGGCACCCCTGAAATGTTTAAATGATACTATATGATGACCTTCTATAGTGAATGTGTAGAAAAGGCCTATAACATGTATGTGGAAAATGACTCTTGAATGCTGAGAACAAACTGAGGGCTGATGGGGGTGGAGGAGAGGGGAAGGGGGTGATGGGCATGGGGAGGGCACTTAGGGGATGAGCACTGTATGTAAACCAACCTGACAATTAACTATAAAAACAACTTTTAAGTTTTTGGATCTTTATTTTTTAAATGATTTTTAATGTTTATTTTTGAGAGACAGAGACAGAGTGCAAGTAGGGAGGTTCAGAGAGAGGGGGAGACATAGAATCTGAAGCAGGCTTCAGGCTCTGAGTTGTCAGCACAGAGCTCTACCTCGGGCTCAAACTCAAGACCATGAGATCATGACCTGAACTGAAGGGGGATGCTTAACCGACTGAGCCACCCAGACGCCCCAAGTTTTTGGATCTTTAAAGATAACTGATTTTTTCTCCCTTCAAATAACTAATCTTGGGGTACCTGGGTGGCTCAGTCGGTTAAGCGTCTGACTTCAGTTCAGGTCATGATCTCACAACTCTTGCATTCAGGCCCTGCATTGGACTCTGTGGTGACAACTCAGAGCCTGGAGCCTGCTTAGGATTCAACGTCTTCCTCTCTCTCTGCCTTTCCCCCACTCATGCTCTGTCTTAACGTTGTCTCTAAATAAATGTTAGAAAAATTAAAAACAAAAACAAATAACTAATCTTATTGAAGACGTAGGAAGAGAAGGGAACAGAACCAGTATTTATTTAATGTCAGTGACATGCTAGGAGACACTGTTTAAGATGTTTTATATTACTTTGTACATATTCCTTCCTACATTCCTATGAGATACATTATTATTAGCTTATATTGTAGTTAAAAAACATTGTGCTTGTATGTTTGTACTAATATATTTTAAGTGTGTTTCCAGTGTAATGCTTTGTGATTTGACTCTGATTTAGGTTATCTGTTTCTAAATCATTTTGGGTTTTCCTTGTGGGAGAGACTATGTAATTCATTATAAGCTTAATATATATGTTTTATATAAAAGACTCACGGAATGTTGTGTGAATTTCAGTAATGATTCAAAAGTAGTTCACTTCTTATGGTGCCAGGTGTTAAAAAAGGTTTTATTTTTAAATTGGTCAAGGGTTTAAATGCTATTAAAATTGAACTTATAAATATGAATTTAAACAAAACAAGCAGTTATTTTACTTATTTTGTTAAATTATCAATAAGACCAAAAAGTTTAAATATATTAACTTTTCCTGAACAATAATTAAGGAAACCTGAGGGACACCTGGGTGGCTCAGTCGGTTAAGCGTCCTTCAGCTCAGGTCATGGTCTCACGGTTCATGGGTTTGAGCCCTGTGTCGGGCTCTGTGCTGACAGCTAGCTCAGAGCCTGGAGCCTGTTTCAGATTCTGTATCTCCTTCTCTCTGACCCTCTCCTGCTCACGCTGTCTGTCTCTCTCAGAAATAAATAAAAACATTAAAAAAAAAAAAAAAGGAAACCTGAAACTTAAAACTGCAATTTACAAAATGTTTATTTATTTATTTTGAAGGTGGGAGGGGCAGAGAGAGAGAGGGGGAGAGAGAGAATCCCAGGCAGGCTCCAAGCTGTTGTCTCAGAGTGCAATGCAGGACTCAATCCCATGAACCTTGAGATCATGACCTGAGCTGATAATATCAGGAGTAGGATGCTCAACCACCCAGGTGTGTCAAGCTCCAATTTTATACATGTTCATCCTTCATGTTGTTACCAGAGGTCTTTTTGTTTGTTTGTTTGTTTGTTTTTTCTTAGATAGTTTATTGTCAAGTTGGTTTACATAGAACACCCAGTGCTCATCCCCACAAGTGCCCTCCTCCATGCCCATCATCCCCCTTCCCCTCTCCTCCACCCCCATCAGCCCTCAGTTGTTTGTGTTTGTTCGTTCATTCTTTCTTTTCTTTCCTTCTTTCTTTCTTTTCTCCCTTCCCTTCCCTTCCCTTCCCATTTCATTTCCTCTACTGATTTGACCATGCTGTTCTGGCTGAAATCCTTTCAAGATTCCCTGTTGGTTACAGGTTCCAAGTTCAGACTCCACAGTTTGGCACCAACCACTCTTTTTTGAATATCACCTTTTCTCTTTCTTTACCCTTTATCAGGATTACTCACTTCCACTTTCCTTTTTTCTTTCACCTCTTCCTTCTATACTCTTCAGTGGCATTACAGATCCTGAAAGACACTGCTAGTGTCCCCTGCTCTCTGGAGCTTTCAGTGACTCTTTTCTACAAGGGAAATGGATTCTTTCATTGTGTTCCTATAATAATTTTAATTATATTTATTATTTTAATCTCTTTAAATCCTTATTCTTTTTTTAAGGGCCAGATTTTTAGAAAAAAATGTATTTATTTTGGGGAGAGCAGGGAGCAGAACGAGAAGGGGAGATAGAATCCCAAGCAGCCTCTGCACTGTCAGTGCAGAGCCCTATGCAGCTCTTGAACTCATAAGCCATGACATTATAACTTGAGTTGAAGTCGGATGTTTAACTGACTGAGCCACCTGGACACCTCTAAATTCTTATTCTTTAACTTTTTAAAATGTTTTATTTATTTCTTAGAGGGAGACAGCATGAGCAGTGGAAGGTCAGAGAGAGAGGGAGACACAGAATCCAAAACAGGACCCAGGCTCTGAGCCAGGTGTCAGCACAGAGCCTGACGTGGGGCTGGAATGCACGAACGGTGAGATCATGACCTGAGCCGAAGTCAGATGCCCAACCGACTGAGCCACCCAGGCACCCCTAAATTCTTATTCTTTAAACTGAGCTCTTCTAGGCTCGGGATTGTATTTATCTTACCTTTTTTCCTCATTCCTTGTCAAAGTCTGCCTCATCCCTCTCTCTATTTTCCTTTTCCCCATTTTCTCTTTCTCCTCTTCTTTCCTTTAACAAATATTTATAGAGGATCTACTACATACTTCTTCTGTTAAAGGAACTAACTCCGTGTTTATTGAATCAGTGGGAAGAAATATGAAATCTAGGAAGACATTACTAACTGTATTAGTCTGTTATTTTAATCATTCTAAGCATGAAGATAATAGGTCCTTGCCTTTAATATAGGGACAACCTATCAATTTCATAAACTACTGGGAAATGTCTGGATAGAAGTATTAAGGGAAAACATAAATGATAGTTCTTTTGGTTTTGTGTCATTTGGACTCAGATCATGTTCAATGTTGAAATCTGTCCTTGGCTTTCCTTTGTCAGCCAGAGGCATAACTTCTGACTGTTGATTGCAGCCATGGGTTAACCACATGCATATTTACCTATACAAAGTAACAACTAATTTGGGCCAAAAAGAGGAGAGTAATTTTGTTATTCTTTGCCATTGGAGTTGACCTCTGGTAAAAGTAGGTGTATGTTTGGAGTAGTACTTAGCTGAAAATGTATTACATCTAAAATACCTTACTGAAGAATAACAAAAGTAGATAGTTTTTATAGAACAATTACCCTCTGCAACAACTTAATGGTCCTATGAGGTAAATGGTGGCATTCCCATTGATGGATGAAGAAACAAAAGCTAAGAGATGGCAAGCGAGTTGTCTGAGGTCACACAGCTGGTGAGGCAGCAAAGTTAAGATTCAAGCCTAGGTCTGTGATTGAGACCATGCCCATTTCTTTATGCTGCCGTTCTTCCCTTCCCATTCTCAGACTCATGTCCAAGTTGAAGAGAGTGAATTAACCATGGTAATTGGAATTTGAGATACCAAATTACTGAATTACTTGATCTTTGGCAAGTTACTTAATCTTTTTCATCCCATTTTGTCACATGGATAATAACACCTGCCTACCAAGACTATAATGAGGAATATGTGAGGTGATGTATGTAAAAAGATATTGTCAACTATAAAAAGCCCTATACTAATGCTCCGTGGTATATTATTAATGCTATCTTTTTACACACTTTAACATACTAATTTTGCTTCCTGAATATTTCCTGTTGTCATTTTTAACTAAGATGCTTGGCAGCAACTTTTAAAGCATGATAGTGACTGCATTTTATTAATAAGAAAAGTTACTTCTTTAGGTGTAAAAAGTTCAGATGGTTTTAAGATTAAAAAAATACATTTTTAACTGTTTGAAGAACTAAATGTGCTTAACTATTTAAACTTCATTCTCCTAGTTCCTTCTACACCACACATTTTTCACGTGTCCATTTTAAAGTGGATTATTTATATAGGTGTTTAATTGTATAAATTCTTTATATATTTTGGATACGAACCCTTTATTGGATATGTCATTTGCAAACATCTGCCATTCAGTAGGTTGTCTTAGCTTTGTTGATAGTTTCCTTTGCGGAGCAAGAGTATTTTATTTTTATGTTTATAGTAGTTTGTTTTGGTTTTGTTTCCCTTGACTTAGGAGACATACCTAGAAAAATGTTGCTATGCCAGTGTCAAAGAAATTACTGCATGTATTCTATCGTAGGCATTTTATGGTTTCATATCTAAATAAATGGCCTCCTTTTAAACTAGTTAACCTATTGATTAAACTGGAAAATGTATGCCATTCCCCCGCATAGGCACTGTGGCTTTGGAGTTAGATTTGGTTTCAAATTTCGACAATAGAAAAAAAAAAAGTTAAAGCACTGGAAAAGAAGTTAATGTATTTGCACCTCAGTATTTACTTTCTAACATGTGTATGACAGTGGTGCTTCTCTCCCAGTAGTTGAGAAAATGAGAGGAGGTAGTATGTGAACATAGCTCCTTAATAACAAAGTGCTTATAAGAATAGTATTTTGACAATTGCTCATTTATGGAAATTTGCATATAGAAATAATTTATAGTACTTGATTTTTTTTTAATTTTTTTTTTTATTTTTAGGAGAGAGAGAGAGACAGCGTGAGCAAGGGAGGGTCAGAGAGAGAGGGAGATACAGACTCCGAAATAGGCTCCAGGCTCTGAGCTGGCAGTCAGCACAGAGCCCGATGCGGGGCTCGAACCCACGAACTGTGAGACCGTGACCTAAGCGAAAGTCCGACGCTCAACTGACGAAGCCACCCAGGCGCCCCAGTATAGTACTTGATTTTTTTTTAAATAGTACTTGATTTTTAAAAAATCTCTTCCACATGATGAAATTCTTAGTATAAGTACTATACATTTAACAAATATCCAATGGTATAATAGTATAAACTTTATAATTTTGAATATAAGGATGAGGTATTTGTTAAACTCTTTTATACAGTGATGACATGCATTGAACTATTTGTATAATATATAGCATATATATATTTATGTATTTCTTCATTATAAATGATATAAGTGTGTGTTTTTATAGGTTTGCCTGAATCCATCATTGCAGCTGCATGTTCAAGAAATGGCCAGAGGGTTCTGCATATTGATTCGTAAGTTTATCAATGGTAGCATTAATACTTCCTAAATATCTCTAACAAAGTCACAATTTAAATACATACATGTGTATACATATGTGTCTATATTTAACATGTATAAACTATTGAAGTTAGAAAAATGTTTGGAATTGTTTTAGTTTCACCCAAAATATGTGAAATATATGAAATATAAGTTTTACAGTTTACTCTGTGAAGTAGTGATCTGTCTTTGAGAATTAACCAAATGTAGCATAATATTTTTCATGAGTGATTTTGTTTTTTAAATGATAAGTAATTATCCAAGGAACTGAGAAGCCTCATTTGCTTTTTTCCTTACATAAATGTGAGGCTGTATACAAACTGTATGTGCTCTTGTGTTTTGGGCTTTACATTTTATTTGTTATTGAAGTATATTTCACATACAACATTATCTTAGTTTCAGGTATATGACATAATGATTGGACACTTTCATACATTGGGAAATATCACCACAATAAGCCTAGTTACCATTTGTCACCAAAGTTAAAACATTGTATTTTCTTGTGATAGGAACTTTTAAGATTTACTTTCTTACTCTTTCAAATTTGCAGTATGGCATTATTGACTATAGTCACCATGCTATACGTTATATCCCCATGACTTATTTTGTAATTGGAAGTTTGTACCTCTTGATCCTAATTTATTTTATATACTGCTCCCCAAATCCCCACCCCTTGGCAACCAATAATCTGTTCTATGACATTGGTTTTGTTTTGTTTGTTTTCTTTTATAGATTCTACATTTAAGTGAAATTATATGGTATTTGCCTTTCTCTGACTTACTTCCCTTAGCATAATACCCTCAGGTTCTATTAATGTCTCAAATGGCAAGATTTCTTTTTTTTTTTATGGTGAGTAGTATTTTTGTGTGTGTGTGTGTGTGTGTGTGTGTGTGTGTGTGTGTTTATAAACCTTTATCCATTCATCTATCAGTTTATACTTTGGGTTTTTCTCCATATCTTGGCTATTGTAAATAATGCTACGGTGAACATAAGGGTGCATATAAATTTTTGAATTAGTGTTTTCTTTGGATAAATACCCATAAGTGGAATTACTGGATCATCTAGTGGTTCTATTTTTAATATTTTGAGGAAACTCCATACTGTTCCCTCTAGAGACTGTACCAATTTACATTCCCACCAGCAGTGCATGAGGGTTCTCTATTCTCCTCATCTTTACCAACACTTGTTATTTCTTTTTTGTTTTTGTTTTTGTTTTTTTATTTTTATTTCTAGGAGAGAGAGAGACAGCGTGAGCAGGGGAGGGTCAGAGAGAGAGGGAGTCACAGACTGAAATAGGCTCCAGGCTCTGAGCTGGCAGTCAGCACAGAGCCCGACGCGGGGCTCGAACTCACGAACCGCGAGACCATGACCTAAGCGAAAGTCGGACGCTTAACCGACTAAGCCACCCAGGCGCCCCTGTTATTTCTTGATTTAAAAAATATTTTTTTTATTATTTAAAAATTTTAATTCTGACATAGCTAACAGTGTTACTAGTTTCAGGTGTACAATATAGTGATTCAGCAATTCTGCATATTTCTCAGTTCTCATCAAGATAATTGTATTCTTCATCCCCTTCACCTTTTTCACTCAACACCTCCCCTCTGATAACCATCTGTTTATTCTCTATAGTTAAGAATCCATGTTTTTATTTATATCTCTTTTCTTTGTTCATTTGTTTCTTAAGTTACACATATAAGTGAAAACATACAGTGTTTGTCTTTCTCCATCTGATTTCATATAGCATTATATTCTCTAGATCCATCCATGTTGTTACAAATGGCAAGATTTTATTCTTTTTTTTGTGGCTAATATTTCCAGTGTGTGTGTGTGTGTGTGTGTGTGTGTGTGTGTGTGTGTGTGTATTCATTATCCATTTATATATCTATGGTCATTGGGCTGTTTCCATAATTTGGCTATTGTAAATAATGCTGCAATAAACATAGGGGTGCATATATATTTTTGAATTGGTGTTTTCATATTCTTTGGGCAAATATCCATTAGTGGAATTACTGATTATATGGTAATTATCTTTTAAAGTTTTGTGGAACTTCCATACTATTGTCCACAGTGGTTGCACTGTTTCCATTCCAACCAGTAGTGCACGAGGGTTCCTTTCCCCCCACATCTTTGTCATACTTGTTTCTTGTGTTTTTGATTTTAGTGATTCTGACAGATGTGAGGTGACGTAGTTTTGATTTATATTTCACTGATGATGAATGATGTTGAACATCTTTTCATATGTCTGTTGGTCATCTGAATGTCTTCTTTGGAGAGATGTCTGTTCATGTTTTCTGACCATTTTTAAATTGAGTTAATTATATTTTTTTGGAATTGAATTGCATAAGTTCTTTCTAGATTTTGGATATTAATCCTTTATCAGATACGTTATTTGCAGATATCTTCTCCCATTCTGAAGGTTGCCTTTTAGTTTTGCTGATTGTTTCTTTTCTATGTTGAAGGTTTTTATCTTGATGAAGTCCCAGTAGTTCATTTTTGCTTTTGTTTTCCTTGCCTGAGGAGACATATCTACAAAGATGTTGCTATAACTGATGTCGGAGAAATTACTGAGCTCTTTCAGAGGATTTTATGGTTTCTGGTCTACGATTTACGTCTTTAATCCATTTTGAATTTATTTTTGTGTATATGTAAGAAAATGGTCCAGTTTCATTTATTTTGCATGTAGCTGTCCAGGTTTCCCAACACCATTTGTTGAAGAGACTGTCTTTTTCCCATTCGATATTCTTTCCTGCTTTGTTGAAGATTGATTGACCATACAATCATGAGTTTATTTCTGGGCTCTCTATTCTCTTCCATTGATCGATGTGTCTATTGTTGTTCCAGTACCATACCATTTTGATCACTACAGCTTTGCAGTATGTCTTGAAACTGGAATTATGATACCACCAGTTTTGTTCTTTTTGAAAATTGCTTTGGCTATTCAGAGTTTTTTGTGATTCCATATAGATTTAGGATTTATAGATTTTAGGATTGCTTGTTCTAGTTCTGTGAAAAAAGCTGTTGGTATTTTGATAGGGATTGCATTAAATGTGTAGATGGCTTTTAGTAGTATGGACATTTTAATGATTGTTCTTCTAGTCCATGAGCATGGAATATCTTCCCATTTGTATCATCTTCAATTTCTTTCCTCAGTGTTCTATAATTTTTAGAGTATGTCTTTTATCTCCTTGGTTAAATTTATTTCTAGATATTTTACTACTTTTGGTGAAAGCATAAGTGGGATTGTTTTTTAATTTCTCTTTCTGCTATTTCATTATTAGCATACAATATGCAATGGATTTTTGTGTATCAACTTTGTATCCTGTGATTTAATTGAATTAATTTATTCTAGTAGGTTTTTCATGGAGTATAGTATTATGTCATCTGCAAAGATTGAAAGTTTCACTTCTTCCTTATCAATTTGGTTGTCTTTTATTTCTTTTTGTTGTCTAATTGCTGTGGCTAGGACATCCAGTACTATGGTAAATAAATGTGGTGAGAGCATACATCCTTGTCTTATTCCTGACCTTAGAGGGAAACCTCTCAGGTTTTTCCCCATTGAGGATAATGTCAGCTGTGGGTGTTTCTCATAAGGCCTTTATTATGTTGAGGAATGTGTCCTCTAAACCTGCTTTGATGCGGGTTTTCATTGTGAATGTAAGTTGTACTTTATCAGATGCTTTTTCTGCATCTATGAAATGATCATATGGTTTTATTGTTGCTCTTGTTAATGTGTTTTATCATGATGATTTGTAATTACTCTTTTTCTTTTAAGATTCTTATTTTATTCATCTTTTAAAATTTTTATTTTTTATTTTTTTAAGATTTATTTATTTATTTTTGAGAGACCAAGAGAGAGTGTGATCAGGGTAGGGGCAGAGAGAGAGAGGAAACACAGAATCTGAAGCAGGTTCCAGGCTCTGAGCTAGCTGTCAGCACAGAGCCCGACGCAGGGCTCAAACATACGAACCATGAGATCATGACCGGAGCCAAAGTCGGTTGTGTAACCGACTGAGCCACCCAGGTGCCCTTATTATAGTCATCTTTTATAGCTATCTTGCTTAGCTATAGCACTTAGCTTAGCACTGTTAATCGTGTTGTCTCAAAGTGTTCAACCTAGTTTTCATAAAATTAACATTCTTTCTGCTCATAATTCACATAACTTAATTACACAGTTACATAATTAAGAATTTGGTACAAACGAAACTAATGATAACATAAGACAGAACTCAGTTGGAGAGAGAGGAGTTGTCAGAAGTCTGCCAGCCCCCATTGTCTAGCACATCGTGGCAGGGAATGCTATACTGTATAGAAGGAATAGGAAGTGTCAATAATCTTTTTCAATGGATCTTCAATTAAGTAGTCAATTAAGTGATTTTCTACTTGAGCCCAAAATGTTAACAATGGTAATTTCTAGTGAAATTACCTCTATTTTATATATTAAGTGAATTGAGTATTTGTAGAATTGTATCTTTTAATTTTGCTTAGATGATAATGTATGAATTGGACAAATTGATTTTATCCCAGTAATGTTCAGATCCTATAAACTTGTTCTTATTCTTCAAAACTTACTTATATATTTGTCAGTGAATTTATTTAAAATGAGAAAAATATTAGTGCCCGACTACTCTTGTTCTGTATGTAAATTATTCTCTACTTTGGATCAGAAATCCTGCCCAACTAGAGATTACATTTAAAAGACTCAAGAGTGTTGACTCAGAATTCACCTAGACTGCAATGAAGCCTTTCTGGCAGACCCGGTCCTCTCCTTCCTCTCCTTTGTCCAGTGATAAGTAAACATTGACATTCATCCTAAGTGTCCTTTTCTAGATCAAGTGAAAACAGTACCATTTTTTTAAAATTCCGGTATAATCAACATATAGTGTTATATTGATTTCAAGAGTACAATATAATGATTCGATTCTATACATTACTCAGTGCTCATCACGATAAGTGTACTCTTAATCTCCTTCACCTATTTCACCCATCCCCCATCTCACCTTCCCTCTAGTAATTGGGAATGATTTTTTAAATGTATTGGATTTGTTTAGTAATATTTTCTTGAGGATATTGGCATCTATATTCCTCAGAGTTATTAGCCTGTAATTTTTTTTGTGGTGTCTTTGTCTGGTTTTGGCTTTAGGAAAATGCTGGCCTCATAGAAGGAATTTGGAAACTTCCCTTCTTTTTGCATGTTTGGAATAGTTTGAAAAGAATAGGTATTAAATCTTTGTATGTTTGGTAGAATTTTCCTGTGAAACCATCTAATCTTGGACTTTTGTTTGTTATAGGAGTTTTTTGATTACTGATTTAATTTCTTTGCTGGTAATCTGTTCAAATTTTCTATTTCTTCCTGATTCAGTTTTGGGAGATTGTATGTTTCTACATATTTATCCTTCCTTCTTCTAGGTTGTCCAATGTGTTGGCATATAATTTTTCATAATATTCTCCTGTGTTTCTCTGGTGTTCATTTATTTCTGTTCTTTCATTTCTTTTTTTTTTAATGTTTTATTTATTTCTAGGAGAGAGAGACAGCGTGAGCAGGGGAGGGTCAGAGAGAGAGGGAGTCACAGACTTAAACAGGCTCCAGGCTCCGAGCTGGCAGTCAGCACAGAGCCCGACGCGGGGCTCCAACCCACAAACCGCGAGATCATGACCTAAGCGAAAGTCGGAAAGTCGGACGCTTAACCGACTAAGCCACCCAGGCGCCCCTGTTCTTTCATTTCTGATTTTATTTGAGTCTTCGTTTTTTGGTGAATCTAGTTAAATGTTTATCAATTTTGTTATGTTTTCGAAGAATAGCTCCTGCTTTCATTGATGTGTTCTATTATATTTTTAGTTTCTGTTTTATTTATTTCTCCTCTAATGTTTATTATTCCCTTCCTTCTTCTGGTTTTGGGTTTTGTTTGTTCTTTTTCCAGCTCTTTTAAGTGTAAGGTTAGGTTGTTATTTGAGATTTTTCTCGCTTCCTGACGTAGACTTGTACTGCTATAAATTTCCCTCTAGAACAGCTTTTGCTGCCTTCCAATGAGTTTAGATTGTTATGTTTTCACTTTCATTTGTCTCTATTTTTTTGATTTCTTTGATTTCTTGGTTGACCCATTCATTGTGTAATAGCATGTTATTTAATTTCCATGTATTTGTGCTCCTTCCAGATTTTTTCTTTCTTCTTTTAATGTTTCAGCCACTGAGTTTATTGTAATTTATTATGGCAAGTATAGAATTTGACATTAGTATTTATATTTTTGTGGTTACCTGTTCTTTTTTTAATGTATTTTTTAAAATTTAAATCCAAGTTAGATGACATATAGTGTAATAATGATTTCAGGAATAGAATTTAGTGCTTCATCACTTACATATAATAGCCAGTGCTCAGCCCAACAAGTGCTCTCCTTAATGCTTCTTGCCCATTTAGCCCATCCCCACACCCAAAACCCCTCCAGCAACCCTCAGTTTGTTCTCTGTATTTAAGAGTCTCTTATTGTTGGTCTCCCTCTCTGATTTTATCTTATTTTTGCTTCCCTTTCTGTATGTTCATCTGTTTTGTTTCTTCATTTCTACTTATGAGTGAAATCATATGATTTTGTCTTTCTCTGACTTATTTCACTTAGTATAATATGCTCAAGTTCCATCCACGTTGCTGCAAATGGCGAGATTTCATTCTTTTTGATTGCTTAGTAATATTCCTCTGTGTGTGTGTGTGTGTGTGTGTGTGTGTGTGTGTGTGTGTGCATTTTCTTTATCCATTCCCAGATTTTTTTCTTGTGGCAGATTTCTATTATATTGTAGTTAGAAAAGATGCATGGTATGACTGATTTTTTTTGAATTTGTTGAAAATACGTGGTCTGTTCTAGAGAACCTTCCATGTGAACTTGAAAAGAATGTGTTCTGGTGTTTTAGGATTGTTCTCAATATGTCTGTTAGATTCATATGATGCAGTGTGTCATTCAAAGCCGCTCTTTTTCTTTTTAATTTTTTGTTTGGATTACCTGTCCATTGATGAAATGGAGTGTTTAAGCTTCCTATTATTAATTAATTAATACCTTTATGTTTGTTGTTAGCTGATTTACATATTTGGGTGTTCCCATGTTTGGTACATGAATATTTGCATATTTTCTTGGTGGATTGTTTCCTTTATGATTATATAGTGTCATATATATAGTGTCCTTTTTTGTGTCTCTTGTTCTGTTTTATCTGAGAGAAGTGCTGCTAGTCCAGCTGTTTTTCCACATATAGTTGCCTGATAAATGCATCTCCATCCCTTCACTTTCAATCTGAATGTGTCGCTTAGTCTGAAATGAGTCTCTTGTAGGGACCATAAAGATTTTTTTAAAATCCATTTTGGCATCGTATGGTGTTTGGCCCTTTTACATTCAATATAATTATTGATAGGTAAGTGGTTAGTGCTATTTTCTTACCCATTTTATGGTTGTTTTTGTAGTTCCTCTCTGTTCCATTCTTCCTTTGATGTTTTCTGTCATGGTTAGTTGGCTTTCTTTAGTAATATACTTGGATTCTTTTTTATTTTTTGTGTATCTATTGCTGGTGTTTTATTTGAGGTTACCATTCTGTTTGTATGTAACATCTTATGCATATAGCAGTGTGTATTAAGTTATTGAATGCTTAAGGCTGAACTCAGTCTTTACCCCTTTACCCCTAATGTTTTAGGTATATCATGTCATACTTTACATCCCTTTTTTTTTGTGCATCTCTTAACTGGTTTTTATAGGGATACTTTATTGCTTTTGTTCTTCCTATTTTTCTTACTCATGCTTATGGCTGGTCTTTTCCACTTAGAATCTCCTATAATATTTCTTGTAGGACTGGCTTAACAGTCATAAATTCCTTTAACCTTTGCTTGTCTAGGAAACTGTCTTTCTTTCTATTCTGAGTGATAGCCTTGCTGGATAGAGTATTCTCGGCTATGGGTTTTTTCTTTTAATACCTTGAATATATCATGTCACTCTTTTAAGGCTTGCCAAGTTTCTGCTGAAGAAAATCATCAGATTGTTGTATGGAATTTCCCTTATGTGTAACTGTTTTCTTTTGTTGCTTTGAAACTTCTCTTTATCGCTACTGTTCGCCATTTTAATTACTATATGTCTTGGTGTGGACCTCCTTGGATTGATTTTCTTGGGCAACCTTTATCCCTTCTTGATCTTGATTTTCCATTTCTCCAGATTCAGGAAGTTTTCTTTTGTTTTTCTTTTAAATTTTTTAATGTTTTATTTATTTTTGAGAGAGAGAGACAGCATGAGCAGGGGAGGGTCAGAGAGGGAGACACAGAATCCGAAACAGGCTCCAGGCTCTGAGCTGGCGGTCAGCACAGAGCCTGATGCAGGGCTTGAACCCACGAACTGTGAGATCGTGACCTGAGCCGAAGTTGGACACTTAACTGACTGAGCCACCCAGGCGCCCCAGATTCAGGAAGTTTTCAGCTATTATTTTTTCAAATAAATCTTCTGACCCGTTTCTCTCTTCTCTTTCTCAGATCCCTGTAATATAAAAGTTATTGTGCTTGATGATGTTGCTGACTTTGAAAATGTGTTTTCATTTTTCATTTTTTTGTCTCTCCTGTTCAGTTCAAATACTTAGCATAATCTGTTCTCCAGGTAGCTGATCCCTTGTTCTGCTTTCTCCTGTCTGCTATTTATTCCCTTTAGTTTATTTTTAATTTTAGTTATTGAGTTCTTCATCTCTGATGGGTTGTTTTTTATGTTTTCTATCCCTTTATTAAGAGTTTCACTGAGATCCTCCAGTCTTTTCTCAAGTCTAGTGCATATCTTTATGACCATTATGTTAAATTCCTTATCAAGAGTATTACTTACCTCTGTTTTGTTTAGCTCTCTTTGCTGTGATTTTCTCCTCTTCTTTCATTTGGGACATATTCCTCTGTCTCCTCATTTTGTATAATTCTCTATGTCTGTTTCTTTGTGTTAGGAAAGTCAACTACATCTCCTTCTCTTGAAAGTAGTGGCCTTATCTAGAAGAGGTCCTGTAGTGCTCTGCAGTGTAATGTTACCTATTTAATAGAACCTGGCACTTAGGAGTATCTGCTATGTGTGTTGCATGCTCCCTACTGTTGTGGCTGAGTTGCTTTTCCATTCAGTCCAGTCATCTCTGATGGCTCTCTTTGCCTATTGTGGGTAGGGTTTGGTCCTTGTGTTGTTAGTTGGCTAGTCTTGGGCTCCCCTTCGGCTTGAGTTGAGTCAGAACAGGCATTTGCCAGAGATCCAGTAGTACCAAAATGCTGGGTAGTCTCCTTGTATTGTCTCCTGAGAAGCTTTCATTGGTGGTCAGGGCCTGCAGTCAGACCAGCTTTCTGCCCCCCGCCCACCATGGGGCTGTCCTTAGAATGTTGTGTGTGATTATCTTTCCCTCTTCCCAGGATAGAAATCACTTTGGAGTTGTGCTGGTCCCTGTCAGAGATGCTTGCACCTTGCCAGGCTTGTGGCACTGCTTTCCATGGACTCTGTTCAAGAACATATTGGAGAGGGAGTGTCTACGGGAGAACTCAGGGGCGGGGCTTGCTTGTTAAGTAGTCAGTGTAGGTACTGTGCTTGTTCCTGCAATTGTTCATGTGTCTAGGCTGGGAGGAAGGGGAAGGAAATGGTGCCTGCCAGCTCCTTTGTTCCTGGAGAAGTCTCCCAGCAATCCTTGCTCATCCAGCACAGACTTTTATTTTTTTAATTTTTTTAAATGTTTTATTTATTTCTGAGAGACAGCGTGAGCAGGGGAGGGTCAGAGAGAGAGGGAGACACAGAATCTGAAACAGGCTCCAGGCTCTGAGCTGGCAGTAAGCACAGAGCCCGACGTGGGGCTCGAACCCACGAACTGTGAGATCATGACCTAAGCGAAAGTCGGACGCTTAACCGACTAAGCCACCCAGGCGCCCCCCTGTATTTATTTTATTAAAAGTTTTTTCTTCATGTTTATTTTTTCAGAGAAAGAGAGAGAGAAAGACAGAGCATAAGTCGGGGCAGGGAAGAGAGAGAGGGAGTCACAGAATCTGAAGCAGTCTCCAGGCTCTGAGCTGTCAGCACAGAGCCTGATATGTGGGTCGAACTCAAATGGTGAGATCATGACCTGTGTCAAAGTTGAATGCTCAACTGACTGAGCCACACAGGCACACTAGTTTATTTTTGTTTTTGTTACCATCACCTTTGGAGTCAATATATATATTGCCAAGACTGAAGTCAAAGAAATTACCACATACATTTTTTTCTAGGTCTCTACTTTATGGTCTTACATTCAAGTCTTTAATTGACTTTGAGTTAATTTTTGTGTATGGTATAAGATAGTGTTCCGGTTTCATTCTTTTTCATGTGACTCTCTAGTTTTCCCAGCACCATTCTTTGAAGAGGCTGGAGGAGGATTTTATAATCTATGTGCTAGGCACTGCTTTAAGTGCTTTCATTCCTATTTTACAGATAAAGAAACTGAGGCTTTAAAGTGTAAGGTTATTGGCTAAGGTCATGCAGCTAGTAACACACACAGTGGGATTTAAACCCAGTTTCATCTGATCTGAAAGTCTTGATTAATAGCACTGCATTAATTCTCTTAGTTAACAATTATTACCATGTATTATGTGTTCCAAGATGACCAAACTAATATCTTGCCTCTAAAGTTGCTCCTAGTGAAGTCAGAGGAAACATTCATGCAGTTCTAATTACAGGACAGTATAACAGAGCTCTTCTATAGAAGTATGCAGAGCTATGGAGGCACAGAGATTGTTTCTTCTGGCTATAGACCTATAAGCTTCATAGAAGATTATATTGGATTTGAGTAGTTCTGACTGTTTTGACTAGTTTCATCGTTAGTTTTGTGATGCTGTAGCATTTTGTCCATAGGGAGTGGCACTAATAAAAGCAGAGACTTGCAGGCACTTGGCTCACTCAGGCAGTGTTGAGTGTTTGGTTGGGACTGTTGTATTAGATACGTAGCAGAGAAAGTCAGTGTCCAGAGTTATGGCTGGAGAATGAAGTTGGAAGTTTTGAAGGGTCCTATAGTGATGCTGAGGATTTTGGATATGACTGTAGAGGCATTAGTGAGCCATTAAACATCCTTAAGCCAGGGAGTATTGAAATGTGATCTGCCAAGACCTGATCATATGGCTGTAATGTAGAGATTGGGTTGGAAGGAGAAGATGCTAAAAACAGGGAAAACTTTGAGGCCACTAATGAATATATAAGATAAAAGGTAGGGCCTAAAATAAGTCAGCAGTGGTAGGGATGGCAAGGATAATAGAGGTTTGAGAAATGAATTAGAATTGACACAATGAAGAAGGAATGATGAGTGAATTCAAGATTTTTTAGAATAGGCAGTTGTAAGAATGATATTTAATGAAATGGGGTAACTGAGAGGTAAAACCAAATTGGGGATGGGTAAAAAAATAATAAATTTGTCTTTTTGACATGTAGAGATGAAACTTAATCAGGGATATTTAATAAATGGAGTTGTCCAATAAGCTGATGACTCAACTGTATATTCAGCTCCAAAATAGGTGAGTCTGGAGCTCACCAGAGGTGCTCAGATTGGAGATACCAATTTGTAAGTCATCAGCGGAGAAGTGATAATTGAGTCGGTAGGAATAGATCAGATCACAGAGGAAAACAAGAATTGAGGGCAACCTTTTTACATTACCTATTCATCTACGTGGTTTGGTTGTCTACAGGTGGATTTGAATGGGTGGACTAGTGTCAATGACTAATAATTCTCAACATAGGAAGGTCTCCGTCCAGCTCTAACTACTGGGGACTCAGCCTGGTATTTCATTCTGGGAGACTGACTTAACTCAAAACAACTTAATGTAGTCTCAAGAGACACTTTTAAAACCAAATAAGGGCCTGGTCTTCCTCTCTAACATTAGATTTGCATCTGCATACACTACCAAGGAGGCCCACCTTCCTTGATCTTAGAATGAACAAATGGTGAAAGGAGCTTGGCTTTCTTGTGTGTCAGGTATGCGGAGCTTGTAGTAAATGAGAATTTGTGTAGGGAGTAAATTCAGTGTATTCTCTAGTCTATTCTATTATTTGTCAACCAGAAAGGTAGAAACATGTCATGATTTTTTATAGTATTACAATCAAACTTAAATGGGATAAATTCTCTTTTAATGTGCATTGTATTTTGTACTCTTTAGAGCTGGCAAATCAATACTAGTAGACATACCACACTATTATTTTCCTACTCTTATCACATACAGAAAGATATTTGCACACATTAAAGTTGAGAAATGCAATAAAATTGGTTGTATTTTAGGTCCTGCAAATGAATAGTCTCTCCAGCTCTGGCACTAGAGTAGATGTAGTCATGAAATTATTTTCCCATTTTTATTATCCAGATGAATTGGAGAAGTAAAAATTAGACTTCCATGTAATATCTGTAAACAGATCTCATTGCCTTTACTTACAGTAAATCAGATTCCAGGATTTGTATTATATGCTTATTTCTATAATTTTAAATATTCCAATTTTTTAGATTACATAAGACAGTATTTATAGTGGAAAGAGTATAGATCTTGGGGCCTGATATGCCCTGGGCTTAAATTCAGGTCATTTCCTAGCTGAGTGAGTTAAATGAAATACTCAAATTCTTGGTTATTTTTTTCTAATTTTAAAATGGGATAATTATAGCACCAATCTCTCAGGATTCTTGTGAACATTAAGTGATGATGACTAGAAAATGACCAGCTCAATAATACATATTATTCTATTTTTCTCCTTTCCCTTAACATGAAATTAAGGCAACATTTTTCAAAGAATGTTTTCTTGAACCCTAATCCCTCTAAATGCTTTTAAAAAAAAGTGCTCATTGGTCAACTAATTATTTCCCTCTTGGTGAGAACAAGCATTAACATATTTAACAGTGTTGAGAAGCTCTATCCTAAACAAATCTTTTTCTTTTTTTTGGTAGTTTAATTTTCTAAAACCCAGCATTTTCCAACTTTATTTTGTCATTGTACTTTTTTTTTTCTTGGAACACCTGTTAATAGACTTTGTTATTGATGGTATACATTTTGGAAAAGGTGAATTTAGTAATCAGGTCCAGGTGCTTTTTTTTGAGTATAGTTGACACACAATGTTACATTGGTGTACATTTTGGAAAAGGTGAATTTAGTAATCAGGTCCAGGTGCTTTTTTTTTTTTTTTTTTTTAAATATTTTTAATTTATTTCTAGGAGAGAGAGAGACAGCATGAGCAGAGGAGGGTCAGAGAGAGAGGGAGACACAGACTCTGAAATAGTTTCCAGGCTCCGAGCCGGCAGTCAGCACAGAGCCCGACGCGGGGCCCTACCGAGCCACCTTGAGTATAGTTGACACACAATGTTACATTAGCTTCAGGTATCCAACTTAGTGATTTGATACGTTTATACATTATGCTATGTTTTTCACAAGTATTTGATATGTAAGTATTTGGCTTCATTGAACCACAGGTACATTATAATATCCTATGGACTAAATAATGTTACCAAGTTTAGAACTTTGGGATTATATTGTAATGGATAGGATTAGGCTTTAGGAAAACTGAGTTTTAATCACAGTTTTGCCAACAGTAGCTGTGTTGCCCTAAGTAGACTTTTTTTTAACTTCTTTTAATCTTTATCCTTGAGAGAGAGAGAGACAGAGTGTGAACAGGGGAGGAACAGAGAGATACAGAATCCGAAGCAGCTCCAGGCTCCAAGCTGTCAGCACAGAGCCGGACATGGGGCTTGAACTCACAGACCAAGAGATCATGACCTGAGCCAAAGTCAGAAGCTTACTGACTGAGCCACCCAGGTGCCTCCGCCCTAAGTAGACTTAATTTCTACGTAGACAAGTCTCAGGGTCCTCATCTGTAAAATAATACCTTATCTGCCTCGTAAGATTGATGGAAAAATCCATGAGAAAATAGTTGTGAAAACAGTTTTGAAAATTTGAAATTCTGTCTGTTGAAGGGGTGTTATTACTAACAAGGAAATGGAATTGTAAGAACAGGGAATACAGAATAGGGGAGGCCTAGAAGTTGATCTGTACTGCTTCCCTTTTCAACTCCTGTGTTTTTTTTTTTTTTTAATTTTTTTTAATGTTTTATTTACTTCTAGGAGAGAGAGAGGGAGAGAGAGAGACAGCGTGAGCAGGGGAGGGTCAGAGAGAGAGGGAGTCACAGACTGAAACAGGCTCCAGGCTCTGAGCTGGCAGTCAGCACAGAGCCCGATGCGGGGCTCGAACCCGAACCGCGAGATCATGACCTAAGCGAAAGTCGGACGCTTAACCGACTAAGCCACCCAGGCGCCCCAACTCCTGTGTTTTTTAATAATTAAAACAATTTGTAGATGAATATGCCTGAATGTCTGTAGTTCTGTCTTTTGTCAGTGTTCTTGTACTTGCTTACAGAAGTCATTTCCCAGTACAGGATGTAGTTTAGCATCATGTCACTATGGGTGTTGCTGAGTATTCAATACTGAATTATAATTATGATGCATGATGGAAAAGAAGATTGTTAGGATTTAATAGGCTCTACGTAATAGGTTTAATACTAGCCTACTCATACAGCTCAACATTATGGCCACCTATGATTTCTTTCTTTTCGTCAGTAGATATTAAGCAAAATGGTGTTGCTTTGATAATAAATACTATGTCAAGGATGAGAAATCTCGTTATTGTTTTAATACTGTTTTTTGTTCTTGTTTTATTGGTTGGTGTTAATGGAGATAATTTTGTAACTCATTTCCTTTCTGTATCTGGAAAATCTTAGGTAGTACTCTGAGTAAGTTTTGTAAAACTAGAAATGTTAGTATCATGTTTTCTGCAGTTTTAAGGTCAACATTTCATACAACAGGGAGCTATACCTCAGTGTTGTGATTTGGACTCTTTTTTTTATCTTTGAAAATAAAAATGTTCACTTGTGATTTTTACTTTTTAGCTGAAAATTTTCGGTCACTTAAACATCATGGAACTTTAAAGGACTTTAGGGGCGCCTGGGTGGCTTAGTCGGTTAAGCGTCCGACTTTCGCTTATGTCATGATCTCGCGGTTCGTGGATTCGGGCCCCGCCTCGGGCTCTGTGCTGACTGCCGGCTCAGAGCCTGGAGCCTGTTTCAGAGTCTGTCACACCCTCTCTCTCTGACCCTTCCCTGCTCACGCTGTCTCTCTCTCTCTCTCCTAGAAATAAATAAAACATTTAAAAAAAAATTAAAAAAATAAATAAAAATAAAGGACTTTAGATATTAGTTTTATATTTGCTGTTTAAATACTATGAATATTCTTTTTCTAGTTCCACAAAGAGACTCCAGTTTTAAGGAAGTCTTCATCTTATAAAATCGTATTCCTGGAATTAGAGATAAGCATCATCCTTCATCATAAACTACTTTTTCCTTTATTTGATGTACAGAGGCAGTTGTGACACAAAATTTGCAGAAAATGCTCCATTCCCTTTTTTTCTCACTGTTTCCTTTCAGGAAGTTCTCACTTTGTCCTTAAAATAAATTGTATCTATGGGGTTTTAAAAAGAAAACCAGTAACCTAGCTTTGTTATTACCTGCAGAAACACTTTTAAAGAGAGTGGAAATAGTATTTTATAAACTGAATTTGAATGTTAGAGTTCTGAAGCTGTATTTTTAAAGATAAAATTTAAGAAAATATTTGGTGGACTTTAGTTTTTACTATTTCATTACAATAATATTCTAGAGAGCATGTTAGAATGTTATATTGATTTTTTTCATTTTGTTATATTGAGTTTGATACTTAAAGTCTTTTGCTTTTTCTTTAGGGAATATTATAAACCATGCTTAGAACCATACATATACAGGGGTACCTGGGTGGCTTAGTTGGTTAAGCATCCAACTCTTGATTTTGGTTCAGGTCATGATCTCATGGTTTGTGAAATTGAGCCCGTATTTGTTTCTGCACTGACAGTGCAGAGCCTGCTTGGGATTCTCTGTCTCCTCTCTCTCTGCCCTTCCCCTAGTTGCACTCTTTTTCTCTCTCAAAATAAAAAAAATAAAAAGAACCATGCATATACCAAAATGAACTTAGTAAAAAATCTGTTTTTTGTTTTTGTTTGTTTTTAAAGTAGGTGTATGCCCTGTGTGGGGCTCAGTGTGAGTCTTGAGATCTTGAACTCATGACTCTGAGATCAAGACCTGACGTGAGATCAAGACCTGACGTGAGATCAAGAGTTGGGACACTTAACTGACTGAGCCATCCAGACACTCCTGTGCTGGTTTTATAGTGAGTTTATTAGTAGTTATGTTATCCTCTTTTGTCAGGAAGGCCACAGTAATGAAAACCATGTTTCACCTTTTATATACATTGTGTGAGATCACCAGATGCTATTGTTAAGAGCACATCAACAGAAAAGCTGAAAATGTGAGCTGCATGGAAAAATACTGGAACCAGTTAGCTCTCAAAAAACATGACCACGTATAGGGGAGAAGAAAGATTTTGACCATGAACTGACTTTAAGCTGTTTAATACTAGAAAGAAACAGCAAGATGGCTTTTCTTAGAGTTTTGTTTTAGGTTTTTGATAATAGCATAAAATACTTTTGAGATTGGAACATCATGGTCAGTGTTTGAAAACTCATGTTAGGTTACTTTTGTTTTTCTAATAATTTATTATAGTTTTGAGATGTAGAAAAGTTGAAAAATTGTACTGTGAGCACGTTATCCCCAGTTAGATCCTGCCATTATAATTTTGCTGTATTTGCTTTATTACATAACCACACATGTGTTCATATTTCTTTCTATTATTTCATTTTAATTCTTTTGTATGTTTCAAAGTAGACTGTACACAATCCAGTACCTTCACTCTGGTACACTTCAGCATGCATTTATTAACTAGAGTTCAGTATGTATTTTGGTTCTTTTTTCAGGATAAAATTACATCCAGTGAAATGCATAGATCTTACGTGTACCATTTGATAATGGGAAATGTATGCACTTGTGTAACTACAATCCTAATTGAGATGAATAATGTCATTACTCTAGAAAGTTCTCTCATGCCCCATCCAAGTCAAGTCCTGCCCTTACTCCCACCCTCAAAGGCAGTCTCTCTTGGTATATTTTTTACTATAGATTAAGGTGTTCTAGAATGTCATAACATTGGAATCATGAAGAATGTACTCTTTTTGAGTAAAAGGTTTTTTCAGGCAGCATAACCTTTTGAGATTCATCTGTGTTGTTACCACTAGTTTATTCATTTTGATTGGTGAATAGTATCAACTTATCCATTCTCCTACTGATGGGTACTTGAATTCCCACCAGTTTGGAGCTATTGAGTAATAAAGCTACTGTGAAAAAGCTTATACAAGTATTTTGTGAACACATACTTTTCTGGTTTGTAAATACCTAGGAATGGAATTACTGGGTCATAGTGTAGATATACGTTTAGTTTTTTCAGAGACCGCCAAGCAGTTTTCCAAAGTGTTTGTACCATTTTACACTCCCACCAAAATGTATGACTATTCTGGCTCATTGGTGAATACACTAATATTTGGTATTGTTAGTCTTTTTAATTTTTTTTTATAGTTTATTTATTTTTGAGACAGAGAGAGACAGAGGATGAGTGGGAGAGGGGCAGAGAGAGAGGGAGACACAGAATCTGAAGCAGGCTCCAGCCTCTGAGCGGTCAGCACAGAGCCCAATGCGGGGCTTGAACCCACGAACTGCAAGATCATGACCTGAGCTGAAGTCGGACACTTAACCGACTGAGCCACCCAGGCGCCCCTAGTCTTTTTAATTTTAACTGTTCTGGTGGATGTGTAGTCGTATCCCATTATGTTCATTTTTAACTCTTATTTTAATGTGTACTTATCTCCCATCCAAGTACTAACCTGGCCTGACCCTGCTTAGCTTCTGAGATCACACCAAAGTGGGCACATTCAGGGTAGTATGGCTGTAGACTAATGGGTACTTATTTAATGACTAATAATGTTGAGTACCTTTTTATGTGCTTATGAACCATATCTATTCCTTTGTGAAATGTCTGTTCAAACCCTTTGCCCATTTTAAAATTTGAATATTTGTCATATTATTAAATTGAAAGAGATCTTTATATATCCTGGATACAAGTCCTTTGTCAGATATGTTTTAGGAATATTTTCGACTAGTTTGTGCCTAACCCATTCATTTTTTAAAAATGTTCTATTTTAAAATAGAAGAACAGAGAGAGAGAGAGGGAGAGAGAGAGAACACAAGTTGGGGAGGGATGGAAAGAGGGGGAGAGAGAATCCCACACTCCACACTGTCAGTGCAGAGCTGGATGTGGGGCTCAATCTCATGAATCATGAGATCATGACCTGAGCCGTAATCAAGAGTCAGACAGTCAACCAGCTGAACCACTCAAGTGCCCTGGAACTTCTTATTTATGACCTTTTGGTGGCTTAAGAGAAATCTAAATATCTCAACAAAAAATATAGACAGTGGTTTTTTTTTTGTTTTTTTTTGTTTTGTTTTTTTTTTAACATCCAGGATATTTTCTAGTTTTATTGAGTGTTATATTTAGAGGATGGGAAGGGATGTTGGAAGTGTATTATTCTTAGACAAGGGAAAAGAGGGTATAAGTTTCTATTGGAAAGATGACTAATTCTAACACTCCCTCACTCTTCACTCTCTCCTCTTCTCTATACTGGCTGTTGCTCACCTTCTCCTGCTGTTCTCTCTGACCTAAGGGATTATAGCTTCCAGGCTTCCTGATTCCAATATGTTAATAACAGTGGCCATCTAGAATTATTAATATAGCTGAAATTCTATATAAATTTTAAAGGCAACTAGAGATTCTTTTTTTTTTAATTTTTTAATGTTTATTTATTTTTGACAGAGAGAGAGTGTGAGTAGGGGAGGGGCAGAGAGAGAGGAAGACACAGAATCTGAAGCAGGCTCCAGGCTCCAAGTTGTTAGCACACAGCCTGATGCAGGGCTCAAACTCACAGACCATGAGATCATGAGCTGAACAGAAGTTAGACGCTTAACTGACTAAGCCACCCAGGCACTCCAAGTCCCTCTAGAGATTCTGGATGGAGTATGAATTTGCATTATCTCTGAGAGAACTATCAGATTATAAGTAATGTACTGATCCTTATTAATAGATCTACTTTCACAGATGTTTGATTTAACCATTTTCTATGTTAGAGCAAAAATAGTGATTATTGGTAAAATACTTGTGACTGTTCTGAAGGCCTGTGTCAACATTTGGTTAAGGAGAAAATATGTCAGAATGTTGAAGGGATCTCTAGTAGCATAATGGATGAGTAATTTTGGATATTAAAGGTTTTAGTTTTTGTTTCATATTAAAAAGAGCTTTTGTAAATTTTTATTTTATTAGAGAAAGCTACAGAGAAGCAAAATTGAAATCAAAGACAAAACGAAACCAAGACTGTGTCCCACCCCAGAACCAGAGTAGATATTGTTGGTGGGACTAAGTGTACTTTGGGTCTCATCATACAAAGAATCAGTAAACATGAAGAGTTTTTCAGGAACTGAGAAGCCTACTATGTAGCACAGAATTAAAGAGTTCTGGATGCTACCCTGGTAACCTTCCTTCCTATTGGTTCCTTCCTACTCAAGGAAGTTAATCAAAAGTCCAATGTCTGCAAGGTTTACCTGATTTTAATTAGAAGATTTTTGAGTTCTCTCAAACAGAATGATGATCTTCATAGGACTGTGGAATGAAAATTAATAGTTCACCCAGTTATCAGTGGGAATACTGTTCTCTACTTATCACAGAAGTCTTGATATGAATAACTGTGTCCAGGATCTACTTTCATTTTTGGCCCTGAAGGCTGAGAAAAACATAGGACCACTAAGTCTAGAGTAGCCAGTTTGTGTGTGTGTGTTGGCATGTGTTATGTGTTTGGTGGTGGTGGTGACAGTGGATATTTGTTTATAGAAAACTTAGAACAGTTTTTTTCACTGGCTTTCCTTGAGATCTACCAAGGTTTTCAACTAGCCACTTTTTTTTTAAACCACGGAGTCAAATTTGTTCATGTTTCCTGCTCAATGCCCATGTTAAGTTGTTCATGGTCCCTGATCAGTAGCATTTGATCAATGGAGAAAGCTCTAAGGAGGCCAAAGAGATTTTTTTAACTCCTTATACAATAAAAAGTTACCTTTTGGATCTGAGAGGCCCACTTTTATTTCAGTCTGGTATTTCAAACATTCCAATTATGTTCTGAATTCTGAGGTAGCAATATTAAAATGATTTGAAGGGTCCAGGGAGGTTTGCTGATGAAGATCAATGACTTGATTTTTATACCCTTTTCTTTTATGTTTTATTGTTACAGAAGAAGTTACTACGGAGGAAACTGGGCCAGTTTTAGCTTTTCAGGACTATTATCCTGGCTAAAGGAATACCAGGTAAACTTCTTAGTTGATTTTTAATCTACTAGGTTGTATTTTGTATCACATAATAACCCTAAATTGAAGAAAATCCTAAGTTCCTGTAATATAGGCTGATGCCACATTTTTATGTAACAAAAATTATAGTAATCTTTTTAGCTAATATTCTTTCAATGCCTTCAAAATATTGTTGTCACTTTTTAAATATACATACATAGATAAGTTGGCAGAAGAGTACATCATATATACTTGATACCATTTTCTAATTATATACCCAAATAGTCTTTCAGGAAAAAGTTTCAGTCATTCATAAAGTCTCACATATTACTAGTTGTTCTTTTGGTCAGTATATTTTGAAAAAAGACCCCAACTTTTTGAGGAAGCTACATTAATTTTAAATGATCTGAGTCATTGGTGGTTTTACATATTTATAGAAGTCATCTGACAGAATCAATAAAAAAAAAACAAGGAAAGAAATTTAATGTAAATTTAGTAATTTTTATTCAAAGGTAGGATCTTGCTACTACAACTGTTGGATATCATTGTAAAGGAGTTTTTTAAAAAATTTTTTACATTTATTTATTTTTGAGAGACAGTAAGACAGAGTGTGAGTGGGGGAGGGACAGAGAGAGAAGGAGACACAGAATCCGAAACAGGCTCCAGGCTCAGAGCAAGCATTCAGCACAGAGCCTGATGTGGGGATTGAACCCACAAACTGTGAGATCATGAACTGAGCCAAAGTTGGATGCTCAACCGACTGAGCCATGGAGGCGCCCATGTAAAGGAGTTTTTTTAGAGGACATTTAGAGCCTAGTAATATGGGAGTTGGCTATGTCATGGAATTTACTGATTTTTATGCCAGATTAAAAATACTATCCTAATTTTATGTGAATGGTACATGGGGCTTGAAATGAATTTCCTACTGAGAGGAATTCCATCATACATGGTATCAGAAACTGCTGTATCTCAAAATAATTTAGACAGTTGGGAAAGGAGGATGATATATCCTAGAAAATTGTATTCAGTTAGCTAAAAATAGCATAGCAAAGACTTATTAAACACTTAACATGTGCCAAGCACCACACTAAGCATTGTAGTTGTACTGATTAATTTATGATACATGACTTAAAAAGGGCTTCTGGTAATGACAAAGACATTGATGTTGAAGTTGCAGTGAAGATTCCATTTGAATAATATTGTTGCATGAAATAAGAGTGTGGAGAAACCAATATTTGTAAAATAATATTGCATGTAATACAAACTATATAAATCAAGAAAATAAATGTTACAAGTAGACATTTAATTGTTTTATGTTTGTGCCCTAAATATTCATATATTTGTGTTGATCAGAAACCCTATTTTGAACCTAATTCTTAGGAAGTATGTACAAATGTGGGTCATCTTATTTAGTATATTTAGCATGTTTAGTACTTCCATGAAAAAATTTAGATGCTCACAACAAAGACAACAAAAATACCTCCATTGTCTGACTGGAAAACATCTGGTGAATGAAGGGAATTTTATAAAATGAATTTTGATAATAGGTTAGATTCGTTAAAGTAGAAATATTTTTGTAGATGTTTCTTTTATTTTGGTGCTCAGTATCTTGACTCTCTCACCATATACTTCTCTCCTTCACTCTTTGTCCCCTGGCCCAAAGTCCTTTTTTCAGTCTGGTAACCTCTATGTCTATACATTCAGAGTTCCTATATTTTCCCTTTCTTTACCTATATTGAGATTTTGAACACCAGTAGTTACACTTAATAATAAACGATGTCTGCCCTACTTTTCTTCAGTTTAAAATGTTAAATTCAGGACAACAAATTCTTTTAATAAAATTATTATCCCACTTTATGAGATCTATTAAGTTTAGAAATTTTCTAAGGTGAATTTACTTCAAGGATATTGTAGTTATATTTCACTACTGGTGCTTTGAGAATACATAAGACATTAAATTTTTTTTTTCTCTGTCAGATGTGTACCAAATAGTTTAAAATTTTAAACAGATAAAAAATTGATTCTTGACATTTTGAAAAGGCATATCTTGACATTTTCAAAAATCTCCTATATTCAAATTGTTGTACATATAATTTAGGTCCATAAAATGTAATTAAGAATTATTAAAAATTTGTAGGGCCACTTTCAACCCTTACAGTTTATATACATTATTTTACATTATTGCTTCTCTTTAGAGGTCGATGAGGGGCCTGGGTTGCTCAGTCGATTAAGGCTCCAATTCTGGCTCAGGTCACAATCTCACATTTCATGGGTTTGAGCCACGTATCAGGCTTTGTGCTTATAGCTCAGAGCCTAGAGCCTGCTTTAGATTCTTTGTCTCCCTCTATCTCTGCCCCTCCCCCACCCATGCTGTCTTTCTCTCTCTTTCTAAAAATGAAGAAACATTAAAAAAATTTAGAAATATAAAATATTTAGAGGTCATTTATTATACAGCCTTTAGTTATAGTGGGCTGAATACTTTTCAATAATACTTTTGCATTATAATCAAAATTTGACATGACTGGTGACTAACCTTCAAAGACCTAAAAGTAAGTAGAATGAAGTAATTGTGAGCCTGCTGGTTGGACAATAAAATGCAGAAACTTTATTATTAAAGTAATATGTACAACAGACACACTTGATTTTCACCAGAAGATTAGTTGTCCTAGTTCTTAAACAATGTCAAAACAGACACATCCAATGTCCAATGACTGCATCAAAATGTCAGATATCTTTATAGAAATCTGTAAACACGAGCTAGCTTTTGATAGAATAGATTTTTACACATAGATTTTTGAACATGGTACACTATGCTAAGAGTCACTTCAGATTTTTGATGGGATCAAAGGCAAAGCATTAATTTAGAAAGATATACGGTTTTACAGAAAAGTAAAGGTTCACATTGCTCAGTTTAATTATAATTTCTCATCTGTATTTTGTTTAGGAAAACAGTGACATTGTGAATGAAAGTCCAGCATGGCAAGAACAGATTCTTGAAAATGAAGAAGTTATTGCTCTTAGCAGGAAGGACAAAACCATTCAACATGTGGAAGTGTTTTGTTATGCCAGGTATGAAAAGTATTTATTTAGGATAAACTGAGTTAATGGCTTCTTAATTTACATGTATTCAAAAGTAACCAACATATGACTGACATTGGTTGCTAAAAGTCAAATTGATATGATGGTTTCCCTTTTTTAAAATATAACTTTCAGTTTTATGATGATGATTATGATAATAATATCCTACATTAATGACTTGTGTCTTAACAATAGTCCTGTGCTAGAATAGAGCAGATAATACTAGTTGCAGCTTTTACAGAATCCTCAGCATAGCTAAAAGAGATTCATTTGTTTAAGGTCACATGGCTTGAAAAAGGCCACACATAGACTAGATAGTGGTAGAGCCCAGGTATAAAACCCAGGATAATTTAATTCTACTCCAGTGTTCTTCTAACTCTTCTTAGATGATATTCAGTGTAGGGCACCTGGGTGGCTCAGTCAGTTAAACCTCCCACTCTTTGATTTCACTTCAGGTCATGATATGATTTGTGAGATTCAGCCCAATGCAGGGCTCTGTGCTGACAGCTTGGAGCCTGCTTGGATTCTTTCTCTCCCTCTCTCTCTGCCCCTCCCCTGCTCATATGCATACATTCTCTCTCTCAAAATAAACTAAAATAAAAGGTAATATTTAGCATAGCAAAATGGAAGATAGACAGCACTCTTCTTAGATAATATTCAATGTAGTAAAATAGAAAACTATAATTTTGAATGAAAAAAATCACAATGACTGGTCATGATATTTGGGGACATATTTTTGAAAATCAGGAGAGAATATTGGGAAGTAATATTTTAAGTGTCTCTTACTAAATGAGAATAGTATTTTTTTCAAGTTTTTATTTTCCAGTTTGTTAATATACACTATTATATTAGTTTCAGGTGTACAATATAGTGACTCAGCAATTCTGTATGTACATCACTGGGTCCTCATCATGACAAGGGCACTCCTTAATCCCTATCGCCTATTTAACCCATCCTCCCACCCACCTCTCCTTTGGTAACCACCCATCAATCAGTTCTCTATAGGGGCGCCTGGGTGGCTTAGTCGGTTAAGCGTCCGGCTTTCGCTTAGGTCATGATCTCGCGGTTTGTGTGTTCGAGCCCCGCGTCGGGCTCTGTGTTGACTGCCAGCTCAGAGCCTGGAGCCTGTTTCAGAGTCTGTGTCTCCCTCTCTCTCTGACCCTCCCCTGTTCACGCTGTCTCTCTCTATCCTAGAAATTAAAAAAAAAAAAAAAAGTTAAAAAAAAATCAGTTCTCTATAGTTAAGATTCTGTTTCTTGGCAGGGACGCCTGGGTGGCTCAGTCGGTTAAAGCTTCCGACTTCGGCTCAGGTCATGATCTCTTGGTCTGGGAGTTCGAGCCCCACATCAGGGTCTGTGCTGACAGGTCAGAGCCTGGAGCCTGTTTCAGATTCTGTGTCTCCCTCTCTCTCTGCCCCTCCTCCGCTCATGCTCTGTCTGTCTCTCTCAAAATAATGAATAAACATTAAAAAAAAAAGGCTCTGTTCCTTGGTTCGTCTATTTTTTCCCTTTTCTCATTGTTTCTTAAATTCCACATATGAGTGAAATAATAATGGTATTTTGTCTTTCTCTCACTGACTTATTTTGCTTAGCATTTTACTCATTAGCTACATCCATGTCATTGGAAATGGCAGTATTTCATACTTTTTATGTCTGAATAATATTCCTAGTATATATTAGGTGATGGACACAAGCTGTTTCTATGTTTAACTATGGTAAATAATGCTGCTATAACCATAGGGGTACACGTATTCATTTGAATTATGGTTTTTATATTCTTTGAGTAAATACCAGTAGTACTATTGCTGGATCATATGGTAGGCCTATTTTATTTATTTATTTATTTTAAATAATTTATTTTTTAATTTACATTCAGGATAGTTAGCATATAGTGCAACAATGATTGCAGGAGTAGATTCCTTAATGCCCCTTACCCATTTAGCCCATCCCCCCTCCCTCAACTCCTCCAGCAACCCTCTGTCAATTCTCTATATTTAACAGTCTCTATGTTTTGTCCCCCTCCCTGTTTATATATTATTTTTGCTTCCCTTCCCTTAGGTTCATCTGCTTTGTATCTTAAAGTCCTTATATGAGTGAAGTCATATGATATTTGTCTTTCTCTGACTAATTTCACTTAGCATGATACCCTCTAGCTCAATCCACATAGTTGCAAATGGCAAGATTTCATTCTTTCTGATTGCCAAGTAGTACTCCATTATATATACTTCTTCTTTATCCATTCATCCATCGATGGACATTTGGGCTCTTTCTATACATTGGCTAACCACATCTTCTTTATCCATACAACCATTGATGGACATTTGGACTCTTTTCATACCTTGGCTATTGTCAGTAGCACTAGTATAAACATTGAGGTGAATGTGCCCCTTTGAAAAAGCACACCTCTAACCTTTGGATAAATACCTAGTAGTGCAATTTCAGGGTCATAGGGTAGCTCTATTTTTAATTATTTGAAGAACCTCCATGCTGTTTTCCAGAGTGGCTGCACCACTTTGCATTCCCAAGAGCAGTGCAAAAGAGATCCTCTTTCTCTGCATCATTTCCAATATCTTTCGTTGCCTGAGTTGTTAATTTTAGCCATTCTGACCGGAGTAAGGTGGTATTTCATTCTGGTTTTAATTTGTATTTCCCTGACGAAGAGTAATGTTGAGCATTTTTTCATGTGTCTGTTTGCCATCTGGATGTCTTCTGTGGACAAGGGTCTATTCATGTCTTTTGCCTGTTTCTTCACTGGATTTAGATTTTCGGTGTTGAGTCTGATTAAGTTCTTTATAGATTTTGGATACTAACCCTTTATCTGATGTATCATTTGCAAATATTGTCTCCCAATCTGTCATCAGTGGCCTTTTAATTTTGCTGATTGTTTCCTTTGCTCTGCAGAGGCTTTTTATTTTGATGAGGTCCCAATAGTTCATTTTTGCTTTGGTTTCCCTTGCCTCCAGAGACATGTTGAGTAAGAAGTTGCTGCAGCAAGGTCAAAGAGGTTTTTGCCTGCTTTCTTCTCCAGGATTTTGATGGCTTCCTGTCTTACATTTAGGTCTTTCATCCATTTTGAGTTTATTTTTCTGTATGGAAAGTGGTCCAGGTTCATTTTTCTGTATGTTGCTGTCCTGTTTTCCCAGTACCATTTGCTGAAGAGACTTTCTTTATTCCATTGGATATTCTTTCCTGTTTTGTCAAAGATTAGTTGGCCATACGTTTGTGGGTCCATTTCTGGGTTCTCTATTCTGTTCCACTCATCTAACCATCTGTTTTCTGCCAGTATCATACTGTCTTGATTACAGCTTTGTAATACATCTTGAAGTCTGGGATTGTGATGCCTCCAGCTTTCATTTTCTTTTCAGGATTGCTTTGGCTATTTGGGGTCTTTTCTGGTTGGATACAAATTTTAGGATTGTTTGTTCTAGCCCTGTGAAGAATGCTGGTGTTATTTTGATAAGGATTGCTCTTTTGCTCATTTTGTAATTGGATTAGCTTTTTCTTATGGATTTTTGAGAGTTCTTTATATTTTATATGTGTGTACTTTGTTAGGTATGTAGTTTGCAAATAATTCTCCCAAGTCTTAGCTTGTCTTTTATCAAACAGGGCATTTTACAAGTGAAACATTTTAAATTTTGATGAGGTTCAACTTATCACTTTTATCTTTGGTATAGATCTGGAAGATTTTCTCTATTTTTTAAAAAATTTATAGTTTTATCTTTTACATTTAAGTTCATGATTTACTTTGATAGACTTTGAGTTAATTTTTGTATAGGGTTGAGGTTTAGGTCAATGTTAATTTTTTTAACAAAAGGTTATCCAGGTGCTTTGGTGCTATTTGTTATAAAGGCTGTTTTTTTCTCTGTTGAATTATGTGCATATTTGTCATAAATCAGTGGGCTGTACTCAGATGAGTCTATCTGTGGGTTTTATATTCTTTTCCATTGATTTGTATGTCTTTTCCCACACCCATACCCCATTGTCTTGATTACTACAGCTATATATTAGGACTTAATATCAGGTAGAATAATTTCTCCAAATTTAATTCTTTTTTGTCAAGATTGTTTTAGCTATTGCAAAATTTGAGCCTTTCCATGTAAATGATTTGAGAAGCTTTTCTATGTCTAGAAAATGTTGCTGGAATTTTTATAGGAACTGCACTAATGCTATAAATCAACTTGGGGTGAATTGATACCTTTATTATTTTAAGTCTTCTAATTCATTGACAAGGTTTGTGTTCCAGTTATGTAGGTCAACTTTGATTTCTTTCTACAGTATTGTGTAATTGTCACAGTCTTAATCTTGTGCATGTATTGTTACTTGTATACCTAAGTATTTACTTGTATTTGGGGGCAGTTATAAGTGGAATTGTCTTTTCATGTTGGCTTTCATATGTTCATTATTGGTATCTAGAAATGCAATTGGTTTTTATTCATTGATTTGAATCCTGATATCTTGCTGAATTCACTTAGTAGTTCTTGGGACTTTTTAAGAGATCCCTTGGGAATTTTATGTACACAGTCTACATAAAGGAATAGTTTTATGTCTTCTTCATTGGCTTTTTTTTCAAGAGTCTATTTCTAATAGGGAGTCATGTGTTTTCTGTACATAGCTACATACTGCAAATTAACTGTGTATTCTACTTATCCTTAGCCTCACTTAAATAGGCATTTCTTTTTTTCAGAAAGGAGGATATCACTTCCTGATGGCTTTGTAATTATATCTAATGATAGCCAATCATTAGGATCTCTCACTTGCTAATTTTCTTGAATTTGTACACTACTCTCAGTGTGTGCACATCAAATCCACAATCTGGTCAAATGACAGATTATCAAAACTCCTACATTTTATTGGTCATTCATGCCAAGATTTTATTGTACCTTGTTGCATCAAACAAATAGAAGTCTAACTTCAGTCCTTGATACACTACATATATAGAAAACTGTTTTCAGTATTTTGGTAAATTTCTTTTTTTTTTTTTTTAATATTTTTTATTCATTTATTTCTAGGAGAGAGACAGCATGAACGGGAGGTCAGAGAGGGGGAGATGCAGACTCTGAAATAGGCTCCAGGCTCTGAGCTGGCGGTCAACCTGGGAAACCCGGCAGCGGAGACTGGACCACGTTGCGAGATCATGACCTAAGTGAAAGTCGGACGCTTAACCGACTAAGCCACCCAGGCGCCCCTATTTTGGTAAATTTCTAAAATATCATGTAATGACATCTTATAATAATATGAATACTGACATATGACTTGTTTTCTCATTTTAGACCAGATGTGTTAGTTAATTTATAGAGATGATGTTATTAGGCCAAAATCTATGATTAGATCCTCACATATGCCACTTGTTATTTCATCAAGGGAAAATAGAGTATGTCTCTCATGGCTATAAACAATATTGTAGCCATAACCAGTTGTCTCTTGGTTTTTAATTTTTGATTACAAAAAGTCCACAACAAGAATGCAAATAAATCAGTGCAAACTTTTCACCACTGCTTGGAAAATAACCTCTAAGTATATTGAAAGTCAGTAACCCCAGCTTCTAATATAAACATGTAGGATAATACAGTATTTTTTTAATTGTTATTGACTTTACTTGTCTGCAGAAGTAATTCTGAAGTGTTCAACCTAAAGGTTTTAGTGATTTTTTTGAGCATTAAATTTAGTACTTTTGGTTATTGTAAATTTGGTCCAAATACTAAAATAGAAATTGTAGTGATAAGCCTATTATCATAACTTTTGTCTACAAATCACAAACTCCTTCAAGAACTCTCCAGCTTGTTTTGTTATATCAAAGATTTATTATCCTGAATCCTGCTTGAAATAAGTGGGATAATTTCCAGTTTGAGCCAAAAATACTTTTGTTATACATAGATTTTTTTTCACTGAAGCAAATTTTATAATTATATAATTGGTTTATGGAAAGGAAGTGATAAATAACTAGCATTTATTGGATATTGTCAATGTGGCAACTGCTATAACCTGGTGCTTTACATATCTTATTTCATTTAATTTCATTTAGTCTATAGTATAGCCATGTGCATGAGATGTTTGTGTATATCAAAGATGAATAAACTGAAGCTCAGGGAGAGCTAGAGATAGCAGAGCCAAGGTTTGAACCCTTGTCTGTCTAACTCAGAATCTTGTTTTGTTTCCATTTTTTCATGTTATATTTTATGCACAAGAGAACCAGTGCATCATTTGAATAAAGTATTTCCTTTGTGAAGACTAGCACCTAAAGAGGTGCATTTACTTCCTTAATTTACTAGAATACTGTTTAGTAGTCATGTTTCTAATGAGGAATTAAAAATGCCTATCTCCTAGTGTTACAAAGGTAAGGGATGAATCCAGTATCCTTTAGTTATGACTGTAGTTTATACACCACCTGATGTTTTTGTAGTTTACATGTGAGAGTAAAAGCAGATACTATTTCTTATTTTAAATATTCAACAGGATGAAAAGACACAGGAATCCCTACCTTAGTTACACAAATCCAAAGAATTCTAAGGTAAAGGATTGTTGCCTGTTAATTGCATAATGCCATGTAATTTCTTTAGCAAGAAGAGATTTTATCTTTCTGAAATATTGACAATAAGTTGTATTTTTTTGCTCTGGTTTTTGTTGTTTTATTTTGCTTGTTTGTTTTTTTTTCAAATATTGAACGTTGTTTCTTCTTTTCTGGCATGATAATGTCAAAGTAGGATGAAAACTTTCCTCTTAGCTTTGCAAACGAACCAACTCTTTAGTGATAAAAAATATGAAGTTATTACTTTAAGATTAATCTAAAATTCTCCTGTTTTTAGTTTGGATTCTAAAATTTTAACTTAAAAATTATATAAGTAACATGAGTTTCCTGGCAAAAATTGAGTAATATCAATAAGAAAAAGAATAAATTTTAAAAATGAAAAATGACCTGTAAATATTACAATTTAGAGGAAGCTGTTTTTTTATCACTGTGTTTGAATAAGTTTGATTTAGGCTGCAGGTGACACATTGGCAAGTAAAAGTGGTTTAAACAAGTAGAAGAATAGGTAAGTAGGAAAGTGAACACCTGGGTTGGTCTGTAGTTTGGTCATTGAAGAATTTGTTAATTGAGCATTTTCTTAGGTTTTTATTTAAATTCTGGTTACTTAACTATAGAAAACAAAGGATTGTTACCTGAGTGAAGGTGAGTAGTGGGGGTAGGATGGGGGGATGGTTAAATAGGTGATGGGGATTAACTAATGCACTTGTGATGAGCACCAGGTAGTATATGGCAGTGTTGAAGTACTATATTGTACACCTAAAACTAATATTACACTCTGTTAACTGGAATTTAAATAAAAACTTTAAGAAAACATTCCATTTAGGGGTACATGGGTGCCTCAGTTGGTTGAGCATCCCACTCTTGATTTCAGCTCAGGTCATGACCCCACCATCATAGGATAGAGCCCTGTGTCAGACTTCGTCCTGAATGTGGAATCTGCTTTGGATTCCCTCTCTCCTTATCTCCCCCTCCCTCCCTCTCTTCCTCCCTCTGCTCTCTCCCCCTCTTCCCTGCTTTCACATGCACGGTCTCTCTCTCAAAGAAAAATTCTAGTTGATGTACAGTGTAATATTGGTTTCGGGTGTACAATAGAGTGATTCAACAATCCTATACATTATTCAGTGCTGTCATGATAAGTGTACTCATTACTCCTCATCACCTATTTGATGATAGTCTGTTTATTGGTTTGTCTCTTTTTTCTTTTCATTTGCTTGCTTATTTATTTTATTTATTTATTTATTTATTTATTTATTTAATTTATTTATTTATAATTCCACATATGGGGGCACCTGGGTGGCTCAGTCAGTTAAGCGTCCAACTTCGGCTCAGGTCATGATCTCACAGATCGTGGGTTTGAGCCCCGTCAGGCTCTGTGCTGACAGCTAGCTCAGAGCCTGGAGCCTGCTTCAGATTCTGTATCTCATCCTCTGACCCTTCCCTGCTCACACTGAGAAATCTCTCTCTCTCAAAAATAAATAAAACTTTAAAAAATTAAAAAAAAAAATAAATTCCACATGAGTTAAATCATAAAGTATTTCCCTTTGACTTATTTCGCTTGGCATTTTGTTCTCTATCTCCATCCATGTTTTTGCAAATGGCAAGATACCATTCTTTTTTGAGGCTGAATAATATTCTGTTATAGATGTATACCACATTCATCTATCCATGGACATGTAGATAATTTGGCTATTGTAAATAATGCTGGTACAAACAGATACGAATTTATCCTTTTGATTTAGTGTTTTTATATTTTTGGGCGAATACTCAGCAGTACCATTCTTGGGTTGTAAGGTAGTTCTATTTTTAACATTTTGATGAGTCTTCATCCTGTTTGCTGCACCAGTTTGCATTCCCACCAACAGTGCAAAAGGGTTTCTTTTTCTGCCCATCCTGGCCAACATTTATTTTTGATGTTTTTGATTTTAGCCATTCTGAAAGGCATGAAGTGATATCCCATTGTTTTGATTTGCATTTCCCTGATAATGAGTGATGTTGAGCATGTTTTCCTGTGTCTGTTAGTCATCTGTATGTCTTTGGAGAAATGTCTGTTCATGTCTTCTACCCATTTTTTAGTTGGATTATTTGTTCTTGGGGTATTGAGTTTTATAAGTTCGTTGTATATTTTGGATACTGACCATTTATTGGATATGTTATTGGCAAATATCTTCTCCCATTCTGTAGGTTGCCTTTTCATTTTCTTTTTTTCCTCTGTATTCCCTAAGTTTAATTTTTCTTTTGTTTC
Source organism: Proteles cristata cristata (assembly GCA_017311185.1). NCBI lineage: Eukaryota > Metazoa > Chordata > Mammalia > Carnivora > Hyaenidae > Proteles > Proteles cristata. The sequence goes on from JAESUZ010001366.1 coordinate 50,217, forward strand.
CCTTGCCTCTAGGAGACCTAAAGAAATGTTGCTATGGCCAATATCGGAGAAATTGCTGTCTGTGCTCTCTCCTATGATTTTTTTGTTTTCCAATCTTGCATTTAGGCCTTTCATCCATTTTGAACTTATTTTTGTGTATGATGGAAAAAATGATTCAGTTTTATTCTTTTGCATGTTGCTATCTAGTTTTCCTAGTAGTATTTGTTGAAGAGGCTGTTTTGTTTTTTTTTTCTCCCACTGAAAATTCATTTGTCCTTAGTTGAAGACTAATCGACCACATAATTGTGGATTTGTTTCTTGAAGTTTGGAATTGTGATACTTCTAGTTTTGTGTTTTTCTTTTTCAAGATTGCTTTGGCTATTTGAGCTCTTTTGTGCTTCCAGACAGATCTTAGGACTGTTTGTTCTAGTTCTGTGAAAAATGCTGTTGGTCTTTACAGGGAATGCATTAAATCTGTAGATTGATTTGGTTAGTACAGAATTTTTAACAATATTTGTTCTTCCCGACCATGAGCATGGAATGTCTTTGCATCTCTTTGCATCGTCTTGAATTTCTTTCATCAGTGCTTTATAGTTTTCAGAGTACAGTTCTTTCACTTTATTGGTTAAGTTTATTCCTAGATATTTTATTGTTCTTGGTGCAATTGTAAATGGGATTGTTTTCTCAATTTCAGTTTGTGCTGCTTAATTATTCTTATTTTTGCTTCATTATTGTAATGCAATGAAATAGATATCTATGCATTGATTTTGTATCCTGCAAATTAATTCATTTATGAACTCTAGCAGTGATTTGGTGTAGTCTTTGGTATTTTCTATGTATACTATCATGTCATTTGCAGTTGGTGAAAGTTTTACTTCTTCCTTACCAATTTGAATGCCTTTTATTTCCTTTTTATTGTCTGATTGTTGTGGCTAGGGCTTCTAGTACTAGGCTGAATAAAAGTGGTCAGAGTGGACATCCTTGTCATGTTCCTGATCTTATAGGAAAAGCTCTTAATTTTTCACCATTGAGTATGATTTTAGCCGTGGGTTTTTCATATAAGACCATTATTCTGTTGAGGTATGTCCCTCTAGACTTACTTTGTTTAGGGTTTTTATCGGGAATGATGCTGTACTTTGTCAAATGTGTTTTTCATCAAGTCTTGAAGTGATTATATTTTTTTCTTCCTTTTAGTGATGTGATGATGTGTCATGATAATTGTTTTGCAAATATTGAACCACTCTTGCATCACAGGAAAAAAAAACACTTGATTCTAGTGTATGATTTTTTAAATGTATTGTTGGATACCATTTGCTAGTATGTTGTCAAGGATTTTTGCATTTATGTTTGTCAGAGATATTGACCAGAAGTTCTCTTTTATTTGTGTTGTTTTTATCCGACTTTGGTATCAGGGTGATACTGTCCTCAGAGAATGATTTGGAAGTTTTACTTCCTCTTTTGGTTTTTTAGATTACGTTCGGAAGAAAAGATATTGACTTTATAAATGTTTGGTGGAATTCACCTGTTAAGCCATCTGGCCGTGTACTTTTATTTGTTGTGAGTTTTTTGATAACTGAATTTCATTGCTGGTAATTGGTCTGGTCAGATTTTTTATTTCTTCTTCAAGTTTGGTAGGTTATATGTTTGTAGGAATTTTTCCATTCTAGGTTTTTCAGTTTGTTGGCATATAATAATTTAGAATATTCTCTTACAGTTTGTATTTCTGTGGTATTCATTGTTATATCTCCTCTCTCATTTGTGATTTTTACTAATTTGAGTCTTTTCCCTTTACTTTTTGATAAGTCTAGCTAGAGGTGTATGAATTGATTTTTTCAAAGAACTTTCTCCTATTTTTTTTGTTTTGTTTTTTAGGCTTTGTTGTTTTTCCATCTCCTTTAGGTGTAAGATAAGGTCGTTTATTTGAGATTTTTCTTTCTTCTGGAGGTAAATCTGTATTGCTATATACTTCCCTTTTGTAATTGCTTTTGCTGCATCACAAAGGTTTTGAACCATTGTGTTTTGGTTTTCATTTGTTTCCATGTCTTTTTTAATTTCTTCTTTTTGTTCTAATTGATCCATTTATTGCTTAGGAGCATGTTTAACCTTCATGCATTTGTGGTCTTTCCATTTTTTTGTCTGTTGATTGATTTCTAGTTTAATAGTGTTGTTTTCAGAGGAGTGCATGATATGACTTCAGTCTTTTTGAATTTGTTAAGACTTGTTTTGTGGCCTAATATGAGATCTGTTTTTGAGAATGTTTCATGTGCACTTTATTTTTTTTTTATTTTTTAATTTTTTTAATGTTTTATTTATTTCTAGGAGAGAGAGAGACAGCGTGAGCAGGGGAGGGTCAGAGAGAGAGGGAGTCACAGACCGAAAGAGGCTCCAGGCTCTGAGCTGGCAGTCAGCACGGAACCCGACACGGGGCTCGAACCCACGAACCGCGAGATCATGACCCAAGCGAAAGTCGGACGCTTAACTGACTAATCCACCCAGGCGCCCCTCATGTGCACTTTAAAATAGTGTGTAGGGACACCTGGGTGGCTTAGTCAGTTCAGTGTCTGACTCTTGATTTCACCTCAGGTCATGATTCCTGTGTCATGGTATCAAGCCCTGTATTGGGCTCCATGCTAAGTGTCAAGCCTGCTTGAGATTCTTCCTCTATCCCTCTCCCTGATTGTGCTCTCTCTCTAAGATTAAATGAATGAATGAATGAATGAATGAATGTATATTATGCTGTTTTAAGATGGAATGTCGTGAATATATCTGTAAAATCATATGGTCTAGTGTGTCATTCAAAGGCATCATTTCCTTGTTGACTTTCTGTTTAGAATCTGTCCCTCAATGTAAGTAGCTTGTTAAAGTTCCTTACTAGTATTGTATTATCATCAGTTAATTTCTTTACATTTGTTATTAACTGTTTTATGTATTTGGGTGCTCTCTTGTTGGGTGCAGAAACATTTTATAATTATTAAATCCCTTGGTTAGATTATCTTTTTAATAATTAATATGGTGTCCTTTGTCTCTCGTTACAGTTTTTGTTTTAATGTCTATCTTGTCCAATATAAGAATTGCTATCCTGTCTTTCTTTTTTTGAAAAAAAATTTATGTTTTATTTTTGAGAGCAAGAGAGACAGAGCACAAGCGGGGGAAGGGGCAGAGTGAGAGGGAGACACAGAATTTGAAACAGGCTCCAGGCTCTGAGCTGTCAGCACAGAGCCCAACGTGGGGCTCGAACTCACAGACCATGAGATCATGACCTGAGCCAAAGTCAGATGCTTAACTGACTGAGCCATCTAGGCTCCCCAATCCTGTCTGTCTTTTGATATTCATTTGCATGTTAAATGTTTCTCCATCCCCTTACTTTAATTAAATGTGCGGGTAAATGAGTCTTGTAGGCTGCATATAGATGGGTCTTGTTTTTTAACCTAATATGTTACCCTATGTCTTTTGCTTGGAGCATTTATTTCATTTACCTCCAAAGTGATTATTGATATGTATTTATCACCATTTTGCTACTTGTTTTGTGATTGCTTTTGAGGTTCTTCTTGCTAATTGAACATTGTAATCACATCATAACTTTGGCGTAGCTGCTCTGCACTTCTCTTAGCTTTCTGTCTAGAGTTCCAGAATGGTTGCCACAATTCTAAAGAGGTTTTCATTCAGTAAAAAGATCTTATCATGATGGGAAAGAGGAGAGTTTTCCTGACCTAAGTATTATTATTATTGTTATTATTATTATTACTACACTAGAGAGTCTTTATCAAGAGCTCTCAGTACACTCTGCTCTGTTTCATCGGCTAAATCTAGATAACTAGCTTATTCCTAATTCAGTTACCAGCAAAGAGCTGTAAATTGGTATAATTGTCTTTAATCAGCCATGATCCTTTCCCTAGTTCTGGGCAACTTCTACCTGATATTAGAACAGAATTATGGCTCTTTTGCCAGGGAGGAAGAGACTAATGGTTGCTGGGTAGACAATCAGTAGTACTTGCTATACATCATCATTTCATGAAATTTTATTCCTGAAGAAATGTGACAAGAAGTTGATATTTCAGCTATATCCTACAATATGTGTTAACATTTTAAGTTAGTAAGAGTAGGAAAATGTGTCTACCAATATATTTTATTGTAGCAATTCAAAATTGAATGTGGTGGCCTTGTATAGTGCTAATTTCTGGAACAATGAATTTTGGATAGTGTGATTTTTGTAAATTTTATTAGTAACCATTAAACATTTATTTGTAGGAGTAACCAGCTGGGTGGTAGAAGTTTAACATATACTGTGCAAATCACATATGATTGGCCTTAGAACAGCACATACAAAGTAAAAGAATTACAATTTTTGCAACAAGATCTACTAGGGAGAAAAAGGTACAAATGGCTGAAAAACAGTTAAAACCTATGTTGTATAAATTAACTAGTTGTTTGGCATTTTTTAATTTGATTCATCTCAAAGTGTGACTGATATAAGGCATATATAAGGTATGTTCACTTCAAGGTATTTGTTAAGACAATTTATTTATAAAGCAATGCTGGATAATACCTGAATTTATACCCCTATATTCTCAAGATTATATATTTATTTTGTCAATCAGTATAAAAAGCCTTATACAAAGTAGTATTCATCAGTTGCAGGTAGGTCAAATTATCTCAAAAATACTGTTAAACTGTATTGTAAATGGCCTTTGAAATTCAACTAAGCAATATAAATGACATTTGATTCCATTTGTGTAATCTTTTTGATGTTGAACAGTTTTATAAGAACTAAGGCACATTTTTTCTCCTTTATATTTTAAAAATCATAATAGCATTTTGCATTCATAGTTTGTATTGAGAGCTTATAATCTAGCCACATTCATTTACAACTGGCAAAGGTGTTCTTATAACTTTTTTTTTATATATATTTTTTAATGTTTTATTTATTTCTAGGAGAGAGAGAGAGAGAGAGAGAGACAGCGTGAGCAGGGAGGGTCAGAGAGAGAGGGAGTCACAGACTGAAACAGGCTCCAGGCTCTGAGCTGGCAGTCAGCACAGAGCCCGACGCAGGGCTCAAACCCACGAACCGCGAGATCATGACCTAAACGAAAGTTGGACGCTTAACCGACTAAGCCACGCAGGCGCCCCGGTGTTCTTATAACTTTTAAATACTTTTATATTTGAGTTATTATTTATTCTGGAGTTTTCTTCAAAGGGTTGAATTATCCTTTTTAATGCTTTTTTTAAACCACAATATAAAGCTTTAATTTTGAGGAAAGATTAGTTACTTTTGATGAATAGAATTTGCTTACTGGTGCGCTTAAGTGGAGTTTTGGGAACTATCTGGTGTTTTTAGAACTTCTAGTTAGGTGTTGAATTCAACTTTAGCAGAAGTCCAAAAATATTGTTAATTGGAAGTAAGGACGTGATTGCGTTTTTATTGCACCTGATTTCCATAGTGCTAGGGATTTCATGATTATGAGAATAGTAAAACTTACTAATTTATGGATGTAGGATAAATTCACAAAGAATTTCTTTATACTTACACCTTTAATTAAATATTTTGTCATATCTTCCAGATTGTTCAGCATTAATACATTTCATTCACTGTAGGAAACCCCTTTACTCAAAATGTAATAGATATCCACTGACTAGATGAATTGCTATGCTCAGTTTCCATGGTGTTAACATTAAGGTGTGTAATAAGTTGCCATATTTTGTCTTATCTGTGTAATTGATTGTCATGTTATTTCATAGTTTAATCTATAGGTGTGAAACTTTTACTGAAAGTTGTCACCGTAGTTCCCTCATTAAATACACTTTGGTTCATTTGCTTTTTAAAATAATGAGAGTGAATGTAGAGCATGAACAATCCTATGGAAAATATATAAATCACATGTCATATTATTGATCTTCAGTTTTAATGTCACTAATGACAATGGTATGGGGTTATGGTCAAAGAGCTTTCAGTGTGTGATTTCAGAAAACTAGGTATGTATATTCTGAGTTGTCTCTTATGTGAAGGTTAGCATTATCTTATACTTGATAAGTATCTCATGTTTGATTAGTCTTTTAGATTTTATAAAACACTTTCCTTATATGTTAGCTCATTTACGTTACAGCGGCCTCATGAAAGTTAAGAAAGGTGGACTGACTCCCATTTTACAGATGAGGAATCTGAGATATTAAATGACTTGACTAATATCTGCTAATTCATGCATCTAGGTCTAGAACTTTTGCCACTATGCCTTCCTAGATCTAAAAGATATTATTAGAACATGAATAATATCAAGGTTTATTTCATTATATACATTAAACTTATTGTATTATAATAGTTAAGATCTGGCACTTTATTTCTTTTGGGGAGGGAACTGTAAATATTTTTTTCTAAGCTTTTATTTAACTCCAGTTATTTAATATACTGTGTACCGTTAGTTTCAGATGTACAATTTAGTGATTCAAGTGCTGTCTTAATCCGCATCACCTATTTAACCCATCCCCCTAACCCACCTCCCCTCTGGTAACCATCAATTTGTTTTCTATGGTTACGAGTCTGTTTCTTGGTTTTCTCCTCTTTTTTCTCCTCTAGGTCCATTTGTCTTCTTTCTTAAATTCCACATATGAGCAAAATCATATGGTATTTGTCTTTGACTAACTTATTTTGCTTAGCATAACACTCTTGAGTTCCATACACCTTGTTGTAAATGACAAGATTTCATTCGTTTTCATGGTTGAGTAATATTCCTATGTGTGTGTGTGTGTAGAGGGGATGGGTGGATAGATGGATGGATGATGGATAGATAGATACATACCACATCTTTTCTGATTCATTTGTCAATGGACATTGGGGCTCTTTACAAAATTTGCTATTCTTTTTTTCTGATAGAGAGAGACAGCGTGAGCAGGGGAGGGTCAGAGAGAGAGGGAGACACAGACTCTGAAACAGGCTCCAGGCTCTGAGCTAGCTGCCAGCACAGAGCCTGACGCAAGGCTCGAACCCATGAACTGTGAGATATGACCTGAGCCGAAGTCGGACGCTTAATCAACTGAGCCACCCAGGCGCCCCCAAAATTTGCTATTCTTGATAATCCTCATATAAATGTCAAGGGACATGTACCTCCTCAAAATAATATTTTTGTACTCATTGGGTAAATACCTAGAAGTACAATAGCTGGATCATATTGTAGTTTTATTTTTTTTCTTTTCTTTTCTTTTTTTTTTACAAATAGTTTATTGTCAAATTAGTTTCCACATAACACTCAGTGCTCATCCCCACAAGTGTCCTCCTCCATGCCCATCTCCCCCTCCCCCCACATCCATCAGTCCTCAGTTTTTGTCAGCATTCAAGAGTCTCTCATGGTTTGCCTCTCTCCCTTTCCCCCTCCATTTCCGCCCTTCTCCCCCTTGTTCCTCCGTCAAGTTCCTCCTAATCCTCCTACACGTGCAAACATATGATATTTGTCCTTCTCTCCCTGACTTATTTCTCTCAGCATAACACCCTCAAAGTCCATCCATGTTGCTACACATGGCCAGATTTCATTGTTTCTCATTGCCGTGTAGTATTCCATGGTATGGATAAACCACATCTTCTTGACCCATTCCTCTGTTGATGGACACTTAGGCTGTTTCCATGTTTTAGCTATTGTGGAGAGTGCTGCTATGAACATTGGGGTCCATGTGCTCCTATGCTTCAGCATTTCTGTATCCCTTGGGTAAATTCCTGGCAGTGCTATTGCTGGGTCATAGGGGAGTTCTATTGTTAGTTTCCTGAGGAACCTCCACACTGTGTTCCAGAGGGGCTGTACCAGTTGACATTCCCACCAACAGTGTAGGAGGGTGCCCGTTTCTCCACATCCTCGCCAGCATCTAGAGTTCTCTGATTGGCTCATTTAGCCACTCTGACTGGCGTGAGGTGGTATCTCAGTGTGGTTTTGATTTGTATTTCCCTGATGAGGAGGGATGCTGAGCATCGTTTCATGTGTCTGTTGGCCATCTGGATGTTCTCTTTGGAGAAGTGTCTGTTCATACCTTCTGCCCATTTCTTCACTGGGTTGTTTGTTTTTCGGGCGTGTAGTTTGGTGAGTTCCTTATAGATTCTGGATATTAACCCTTTATCTGATATGTAGTTCTATTTTTAACATTTTGAGGAACATCCATACTCTTCCAGAATGGCTTCATCAGTTTCCATTCCCATAACCAGTGTAAGATGATTCCCCCTTCTCCACAACTTAACGAGCACTTGTTATTTCCTGTGTTCTTAATTTTATCTTTTCTGACATGTGTGAGGTGATACCTCATTGTGGTTTTGATTTGTATTTCCCTAATGATGTTTGTTGTTGAGTATGTTTCCATGTTGGGTCATCTGAGCATCTTCTTTGGAAAAAAATGTTAGTTTCTTCTGTCCATTTCTTAACTGGATTATTTGTTTCTTGGGTGTTGAGTTTTATAAGATCTTTATAGATTTAGGATACTAATCTTTCTTCAGATATAGCATTTGCAAATATTGTATCCCATTCTGTAGGTTGCCTTTCAGCTTTGTTGACTGTTTCCTTCATTATGCCAAAAAATTTTATTTTGATGAATTCCCATTAGTTTGTTTTGGCAGTTGTTTCCCTTTTCTCAGGAGACCTATCTAGTAAGAAGTTGCTATGGCTGATATCAAAGAGATTGTTGCCTGTGTTCTCCTCTAGGATTTTAACGGCTTCCTGTCTCACATTTAAGTCTTTCATCCATTTGACTTTATTTATATATTTATTTATATATTTATTTATTTATTTATTTATTTATTTATTTATTTATTTATTTATTTATTTATGAGAGAGACAGTGTGATCAGGGGAGGGTCAGAGAGAGAGGGAGATACAGCATCTGAAGACAAGCTCCAGGTTCTGAGGTAGCTGTCAGCACAGAGCCAGATGCAGGACTTGAACCCACGAATCATGAGATCATGACCTGAGCTGAAGTCAGACGCTCACCGACTGAGCCATCCAGGCACCCCATTTGACTTTATTTTTGTATATAGTGTAAGAAAGTGGTCTAGTTTCATTCTTCCACATGTTGAGTTTCCCAACACCATTTGTTGAAGAGATAGTTTGTTATACACTGGATATTCTTTCTTGCTTTGTTGAAGATTAAGTGACCATATAGTTGTGGGGTCATATATGGGCTTTCTGTTGATCCTTTTTAAAATTTTTTTTTAAATGTTCATTTTTGAGAGCGAGAGACAGAGTATGAGGAGAGGGAAGAGAAAGAGACAGAGACAGAGACAGAGAGGCAGAATCTGAAGCAGGATCCAGGCTCCAAGTAGTCAGCACAGAGCCTGATGTAGGACTCGGTCACACAAACCATAAGATCATGACTGGAGCCGAAGTTGGATGCCTATCTAACTGAGCCACCCAGGTACTCCTATTCTGTTCTGTTGATCTGTATGTCTGTTTTTGTGCCAGTACTATACTGTCTTGATAACTACAGCTTTGTAATGACTTGAAGCCCTGAATTGTGATGCCTCATGCTTTTCTTTTCTTTATCAAATGCTTTGGTTTTTCAGGGTCTTTTGTAATTCCATAAAAATTTTAGGATTGTTTGTTCTACCTCTATGAAAAATACTGGTCATATTTTAATAGAGATTGCATTAAATGTGTAGATTGCATTGGGTAGTATAGACATTTTAAAAATTTTTGTTTGTCCAGTCCCTGAACATGGAATGTTTTTCCATTTCTTTGTGTCATCTTCAGTTTCTTTCATTAGTGTTTTATAGTTTTCAGAGTGCAGATCTTTTACCTCTTTGGGTAGGTTTATTCCTAGGCATCTCATGGGTTTTTAGTGCAATTGTAAATGGGATTGATTCCTTAATTTCTCTTTCTGCTTCTTCATCGTTGATGTATAGAAACACAGTAGATTTCTGTACATTGATTTTGTATCCTGCTACTTGACTGAATTCAAGTATCAGTTTTAACAATTTTTTGTAGAGTCTTTTACATTTTCTATGTAGAGTAAGGTGTCATCTGCGAATAGTGAAAGTTTGATTTCTTCCTTACTGAATTGGATGTTTTTTATTTCTTTTTGTTGTCTGATTGCTGAGGCCTGGAATTCCAGAACTGTGTTAAATAACAGTGGTAAAAGTGGACATCCCTGCCTTGTCCCTGACCATGGAGTTTATAAAGCTCTCATTTTTCCCCATTGAGTATGGTATTAGGTGTGGGTTTTTCAAATATGGCCTTCATTATTGTTGATGTATGTCCCATCTAACCCTACCTTGTTGAAGCTTTTTATCATGAATGTATGTTGTACTCTTTCAAATGTCTTTTCTGAATCTTTTCAAAGGATCATATGGTTCTTATCTTTTCTTTTATTAGTGTGGTGTATCACATTAATTGATTTTCAAATACTGAACAATTCTTGTAGCCCAGATAAATCGCACTTGATCATGGTAAATGATTCTTTTAATGCAATGTAAGATTTGATATGGTAATATTTTATTGATAATATTTGGATCCATGTTCACCAGGAATATTGTCCTGTACTTCTCTTTTTTGTTGTACTATGCCTGGTTTTGGAATCAAGTTAATGCTGGCCTCATAGAATCAATTTGGAAGTTTTCCTTTCGTTTTTACTTCTTGGAATAGTTTGAGAAGAATAGATCTTAACGCTCCTTAAAATGTTTTATAGAACTCCCTGTGAAGCTTTTTGGTCCTGGACTTTTGTTTGTTGGGAGATTTTTAATTACTGAATCAATTTTTTTGTGGGTTATCTGTTCAAGTTTTCTATTTCTTCCTATTTCAGTTTTTGACATTTATATATTTTTAGGAATTCATAAATTTTCTTCCTGCCCAAATTGTTGGCATATAGTTTTTCCATAATGTTCTGAGATAATTGTTTGTATTTTTGTGGCATTGGTTATTAAATCTCTTTTCTCATTTGTGATTTTATTTGGGTCCTTTCTATTTTGATAAGTCTAGCTAGGGGCTCCTGGTTTCTTGATCTGTTCTGATTTTTTTAGTTTTCTTATTTATTTCTGTTCTTTTTATTTCCCTTCTGCTGGCATTAGCCTTTGCCTGTTCTTTTTGTAACTCCTTTAGGGTTAGGTGGTCTATTTAAGATTTTTCTTGCTTCTTGAGGTAAGGTGTATTGCTATATACTTCCCTACTAGGACCACTTTTGTTGCATCTCAAAGGTTTTGGACTATCTTGGTTTCATTTGATTCAGTGTTTTTTAAAATTTCTTGTTTTACTTCCTGGTTGACCCATTCATTCCTCAGTAGCATGTTGTTTAATTTCCATGTATTTTGGGTCTTTTCAAGTTTTTTCCTGTGATTGACTTCAGATATCAGCCCTGTGGTCAGAAAAAAATGCATGGTAGGATCTTAGTCATTTTGTACTTGTTGAGGCCTGATTTATAACCTAGTATTTAATCTTTTCTGGAGAATGTTCCATGTGGACTTCAAAAGAATGTGTATTCTGTTTTAGGACAAAATGTTTGAAGTATGTTGGTGATGTCCATCTGGTTCAGTGTGTCGTTTAAAGTAATTGTTTCATTGTTGATTTTCTACTCAGATGATCTTTCCATTGATGTAAAAAGGGTGTTAAAACCCCCTGCTATCATTGTAGTATTATTTATCAGTTCTTTTAGTTTGTTATTAATTGTTTTATACCTTTGGGTCCTCCATGTTGGAGGCATAAATATTTACGATAATTAGATCTTTTTGTTGAATAGTCCGCTTTATTATGATTAAGTGACCGTCTTCATTTCTTGTTACAGTCTTTAAAGTCTGATATAAATATTGCTACCATGGCTTTCTTTTGATGTCCATTTGCATGATAAAGATTCTTCCATCTCCTCTTTTTTAATCTGCAGGTGTCTTTAGGTATAAAATGAGTCTCTTGTAGGCATCATTTACATGGGTTTTGTTTTCTAATCCTTTCTCACACTGTATGTCTCTTGATTGGAGCATTTGTCCATTTATATTCAGGGGAATTATTGATAGAAATGTATTGCCATTTTATAACATGTTATTTCTGGCGATGTTCTCTGTTCCTTTCTTGTCTTTGTCACTTTTGGTTTTTCTTTTCCAGTCAAAGAGTTCGCTTTAATATTTTTGCAGAGTGGTTTACTGGTAACAGATTGCTTCTGTTTTTGCTTGTCTGGGTAAGTCTTTATTTCTCCTATTCTGGATGATAGGCTAACTGAATAGAGTATTTGTGGTTGCATATTTCCCCCATTAATCATGTTTAATTTATCATGTCAGTCTCTTCTGGCTTGCCAAGTTTCTGTGGCAGGTAGTTTTATGGGTCTTCCTTTGTAAAGTAGCTACTTCTTTTTTGTCTTGCCACTTTTTGTTTTTTGTTGTTGTTTTGTTTATACTTTGCAAATTTAATTACTATATGTCTTGGTGTTGGGACTGCTTTTGTTGATTTTGATTAGAGTTCTCAGGACCTTCTGGATGTCGATGTCTGTTTACATCCCCAAATTAGAGAAGTTTTAAACTATTATTTATTTAAATGAACTTTCTGCCCCCTTTTCTTTCTCTTCTTCTTTTTATATCTTTATTTTTTACAAATACTTTATTGTCAACTTGGTTTCCGTATAACACCCATTGCTCATCCCCGCAAGTGCCTTCCTCCATGGCCCTGTCTCCCCTCACCCCCCACACCCATCAGTCTTTGTTTGTTCTCAGCATTCAAGAGGCTCTCATTATTTGACTTCCTCCCTCTCCAACACCTTTTCCCCCCTTCTTCTCCCCCACGATCCTCCGTTAAGTTCCTCCTAATCTTCCTATACATGCAAACATAGGTATTTGTCCTTCTCTGCCTGACTTATTTCGCTCAGCATAACACCCTCAAGGTCCATCCATCTGGATGACCTGTTTGGAGAAGTGTCTGTTCATATCTTCTGCCCATTTCTTCACTGGGCTGTTTGTTTTTCGGGTGTGGAGTTTGGTGAGTTCCTTATAGATTTTGGATATTAACCCTTTATCTGATGTGTCATTTGCAACTATCTTTTCCTACTCTGTTGGTTGCCTATTAGTTTAATGGATTGTGTCCTTTGCTCTGCAGAAGCTAATTGCTTGTATTTCTGAGGGGTTGATTGTAATAAGTCCATTTTCATTCATGATTTTGTCTATTTGGGTGCTCTCTTTTCTTTTTGAGAAGCCTAGCTAGAGGTTTGTCGTTTTTGTTTAGTTTTTCAAAAAACCAACTCTTGGGTTCATTGATCTGTTCTATTCTTTCTTTGGTTTCTACGTTGTTTCTTTCTGCTCTGATTTTTACTATTTCTCTTCTACTGGGTTTGGGATGCTTATGTTGCTCTGCCCCTAGTTCCATTAGGTGATCTGTTAGATTTTGCACTTGTGCTTTTTCTAATTTCTTGAAACAGGCCTGGAGTGAAAAGTACTTTCCTCTTAGGACTGCCTTTGCCACATCCCACTGAGTTTGGAAGTTGTATTTTCATTTTCATTTGTTTCCATAGATTTTAAAATTTCTTCTCTAATTGCCTGATTGGCCCATTCATTATTTAGTGGGGTGTCCTTTAACTTCCATGTTTTTGGAGGTTTTCCAGATTTCATCCTGTGATTGATTTCAAGTTTCAAAGCATTATGATCTGAAAGTGTGCATGGTATGATCTCTATTCTTTTATATTTATTGAGGGCTGCTTTATGTCCCAGTATGGGATCTATCTTGAAGAATGTGCCATGCGCACTTGAGAGGAAAGTGAATTCCCTGCCCTCAGGATGTAAGTACTAAATATATCCGTCAGATCCATCTGGTCCAATGTGTCTTTCAAGTCCATTATTTCTTTAGTGATTTTCTGTCTGGTTGACTTATCCATTGCTGTAAGCGGAGTATTAAAGTCCCCTGCTGTTAGCACATTCTTATATATAAGCTTGTTTCTGTTTGTGATTAATTATTTTAGATATTTAAGTGCTCCCATATTTGGTGCATAAACATTTATGATAGTTAGTTCTTCCTGATGGATGGACCCTGTAATTATTATGTAGTGCTCATCTTCATCTCTTGTTATTGTCTTTAATTTAAAGTCCAGTTTGTCTGATATAAGTATAGCTATTCCGGCTTTCTTTTGATTTCCTGTAGCATGATATATATTTCTCCATCCCCTTACTTTTAATCTGAAGGTATCTTCCAGTCTAAAGTGAGTTTCATGTAGACAGCAAATAGATGGATTTTGTTTTTTTATCCATTCTGCTACCCTATGTCTTTTGTTTGGAGCAATCAGCCCATTTACATTCAGTGTCATTATTGAAATGTGTGGGTTTAGAGTCTTTGTATCTTTTGTAGAGTTCATCTTTGTGGTGATGTCTCTGGTATCTTGTATTCCTTGCAACACTTCCTTCAGATAGTCCTCCTCAGGATTTCTTGTAGGGTTGGATTAGTGGTGACAAATTCTTTGAATTTTTGTTAATTTGGAAAGATTTTTATCTCTCCTTCTATTTTGAATGACAGGCTTGCTGGATAGAGTATTTTTGGCTGCATATTTTTACTGTTCATCACGTTGAAGAAATCCTGCCATTGCTTTCTGGCCTGCCAAGTTTCAGTAGATAGGTCTGTCACCACTGTGATAGGTTTCCCTTTGTATGTTAGGGCCCTTTTCTCCCTAGCTACTTTCAAAATTCTCTCTTTGTCCTTGTATTTTGCCATTTTTACTATAATATGTCATGCAGAAGATTGATTCAAATTACATCTGAGGGGCGTCCTCTGAACCTCTTGTATTTCAACATTTACTTCCTTCTTCCCCAGGTTGGGGAAGTTTTCTGCTATAATTTGTTCCAGGACTCCTTCAGCACCTTTCCCTCTCTCTTCCTCTTCTGGGATTCCTATGATACGGATATTGTTGCGTTTGACCGTATCGCTGAGCTCTCGAATTCTTCTTTCCTGTTCCTGGATCAGTTTGTCTCTTTTTTGTCAGCTTCTTGTTTTTCTATAATGGTGTCTTCTAAATCACTTATTCTCCTTTCTGCCTCTTCCATCTGTGCATTGGAGGCCTCTAATTTATTATGTATCTCATTTATCTCATTTTTAAATTCTTCATGCCTATTTTTATTTTCCATTCTGTCTGTAGCCATAGTTTCTTTGATGTCCCCTATGTTTTTTTCAAGTCCAGCTATTAATTTTACCATTATTATTCTAAAATCTTGTTCAGTTATGCTGCTTATATCTGTTTTGAGCAGTTCATTCGCTGTCATTTCTTCTTGGAGTTTCTTTGGAGGAGAGCTCTTTCGTTTCGTCATTTAGGTAGTTTTCCGGCTCTTGTTGGTTTTAAAGACCTGTTATGCCCTCTGCACCTGTGAGCGCTGCTGTATCCAAGAAGACTCTTTGACTGTCCAGGGCCTATCCTTTCAGAGAGTGTTTCTTGAATCGTATCTCTTGGTCTCTCTTGTTGAGACCTTGCTTATTTTATTTTCCTACTCGTAGTGACATTTGGGACTCTACACCTTGTGTACTTTGGCTTGTTTCTTGAGGTAGTCCTGGAGAAGAAAACAGACAGACAAACACTAAGGGAGCAGGAGCACACAAATGCACAGACAGATTCAAGTAACATGCAAACCGAGAGGGACAACGAAGAAGTTGCGAGAAAAGATGGAGGAGGGAGGGCGAATAATAGAGAGTATAAAATACATAAAAGATTCAAAAAGGAGAAAAGAAAAGGAAAAAAGAAGAAAACTGATGGACAAAGAACAGTTTAAAGCATACAACCGGATTTTCCCAGCTACAGTTAAATATCCGTGTGTATGCTGTGCTGGTTGAAGATCATAGGGAAAGAGAGAGAAGACAGGGTGGGGATGAGGCAAAATTGGAAATAGAATGAACAGGCAGAAGGATAAGAAGTTTTTTTCAAGGAGCTAAAAGGTGGACCATGGTTGGAGAGGTGAGAGAAGGGCGCTGGTGTTATCCAGAGATACTATATAGTCTAATTACTCCTGAGAAAAAGAGAAGAGAATGTCCATAGGTGTAGAATTTACATCTACACAATGGACTGGTTGTGACTGTTTAAGCAAGCTGGTGACCAAAGTTAATCAGGTCAGTGTTCCAGGGAAAAAGGATTAAAAAGAAAAAAAGGAAGGAGGGGTGCAGCTCTCTAGCAGGGATGGGTGTGGTGTGATCCAGTGCATTAGGTCAAAGTTCTGCCTTAGAGGTTGTGGGGAGGAGAGTTTGGTGCACCAGTCCCTTCTTGAACCAAGCATTGCACCTCCCTTTTTTGGGTGTGTAAATCGCATGCTGGGTGGATCGCTCTCTTTAACCCAGGCCGGGCTAGTTTCCATGTGCCCTACTGAAATTGCAGTAGACACAACCTTGCAGTCCCCTCTGGGAAATTCCAAGCCTCTTGTCTAGCCCTGGGGGTGGAACCAGAAGCCTCTGCTCCTCTTCCCCCAGGTCGATTTGGCTTGCATGGGCAAGGGCTTGTCTGCAGGGTGAGTCCGGCCCTCTGGAGAGTGGGAAACCAGGTCCCTCTGTGTCTTGCCACCCGAAACACGAACTCTCAGGCAAATCTCCCAGTTTTAAGCCCTTCGCCTTCCCTCTGAAGTTCCAGCCAGCTCATAGCTCGGAGGTATGTGCAAGGCTCCTCCAGGAATCCAGCCACACTGGGAGTACAAAGGAACAAAGGAGTGATGCCCACAGGCGCGATGCCACTCTGGATGGCTCAGGGATGAGATGAAGCGCGGAGATTTGGTGTGCACCTTCCTTCTGTCCCCTGAGCAGAGGTTTTTCTGTTTCCCAGCGGCAGAGACCGGCAGGGACCTTGAGTATCTTGAGTAGATTCGGACTCTCTTTTTTCCACTATCACTCCTCACAGAGGGGGATCGTCCCGTCCCTCCAGACTCCGATCCCTGCCCTATTTTATTTTCCCAAGTTTGCACTCACGTTAGACGGATTTCTCAGTAGATTCTGCGTCCTTTCTCTCCCAATCTCTTGGTTTCTGTAAGGTTTCCTATGGCTTCAGATTTTTTCCGTGTGAGATATGGGGGCGAGTGCAATGCACGGAGATCCCTACTTCTCCCCCATCTTGCCTTCTTCCTGTCTTTAAAGTCCAGTTTGTCTGATATAAGTATAGCTACTCTAGCTTTCTTTCGACTTCCCGTAGCAGGATATATATTTCTCCATTCCCTTACCTTTAGTCTGATGGTATCTTCCAATCTGAAATGCATTACTTGTAGACAGCAAATAGATGCATTTTGGTTTTTTGTCCATTCTGCTACACTATGTCTTTTGATTGGAGCATTCAGCCCATTTACATTCAGTGTTAGTATTGAAATATGTGGGTTTAGAATCATTGTGTCCTTTGTGGGATTCATGCTTGAGTTGGTGTCTGTTGTATCTTGTTTTCCTTGCAACATTTCTCTTAGAGAGTCCCGCTCAGGATTTCTTGTTGGGCTGGTTTAGTCGTGACGAATTCTTTCAATTTTTGTTTTATTTGGAAAGACTTTTAACTCTCTATTCTGAATCACAGGCTTGCTGGATAGAGGATTCTTGGCTGCATGTTTTTCTGTTCATCACATTGAAGATCTCCTGCCATTCCTTTCTGACCTGCCAAATTTCAGTAGATAGGTTTGTCTCCACTCTGGTAGCTTTCCCTTTGTATGTTAGGGCCCTTTTCTCCCTAGCTGCTTTCAAAATTCTCTCCTTGTCCTTATATTTTGCCAGTTTCTCTATGATATGTTGTGCAGAAGATCGATTCAAGTTATGTCTGAGGGGAGTTCTCTGTGCCTCTTGAATTTCAACTTCTACTTCCCTCTCCAGCTTGGGGAAGTTCTCTGCTATAATTTGTTCCAGGACTCCTTCAGCACCTTTCCCTCTCTCTTCCTCTTCGGGGATTCCTATGATAAGGATCTTGTTCCGTTTGATTGCATCGCTGATCTCTCAAACTCTTCTTTCATGTTCCTGGATCAATTTCTCTCTTCTTTCTCAGTTTCTTCTTTTTCTATAATAGTGTATTCTAAGTCACTTACTCTCTTTTCTGCCTCTTCAATCTGTGCATTGGATGCATCCAGTTTATTATGTATCTCATTTATCACATTTTTCAATTCACCATAACTGTTTTTAAGCTCATAGTGTTTGTAGCCATAGTTTCTCTGGTGTCCTCCATGCTTTTTTCAAGCTCGGCGATTAATTTTATGATTATTGTTTTAAATTCTTGTTCAGTTATGTTGCTTATATCTGTTTTGAACAGTTCTGTAGCTGTCATTTCTTCCTGGAGTTTCTTTGGAAGAGAGTTCTTCCATTTCATCATTTTGGTTAGCTTTCTATCTCTTGTTAATTTTAAAAGCTTGTTGTAAACTCTACCCCTGCGGGTTCCACTGTATTAAAGAGGGCTCTTTGACTATTCAGGGACTTTCTGTTCCGGATGTGTTCTTTGGACGGTGTCTCTTGGTTTCTCTTGTTGAGCATTTGGTTATTTTGTTTCCCTACTGGTAGTGGTATTTGGAACTCTCCACCATGTGTAGTTTGGCTTGTTTCTTGAGGCAACCCTGGAAAAAGAAAACAGACAACCACAGAGGGAACACAGGAACACAAATGCACAGACACAACGAATAAACAAGCAATCCCAGGGTCAGGTAAAAAGAACAACAGCAACAACAACCGCAACTACAAAACTGCTATCTGGAGGGGATGGGCGTTGTTTGGTGTAGGCAGGTCTTGTCTCCACTGTGTCCCCTGGTAGTTCCCTGAGGTCCCGGCTTGGTGGTTGTGGAGAGGAGAATAGCTTCACCCCAGTCCCTTCTCAACCAAGTGTTGCCAATCACTTCTTCCTTCTTATCTCCTTGTGCTGAGGATGTAGCCAAGGTGAGCTGAGTTCTGTGCCCCACGCCCTGCCTTATTTCCACGTCCCAGTCCTTGGTCTTTGTTATACTTCCCTGAAGGGTCCCGCAGGTCCCTGCTTCCCTGTTGCTGGGGTGGGGGTTAGTGGGGGTGGGGAAATGTTGCAGCCTCAGATATGCTGGGGTCAAGCAGGTATAAAACCCTAGTTCATTTGGGGAATGTAGGAACTTCAGGTCCACAGAGTCTGTGTCGCCTCAGTGCACTGCCTCTGATGCTTCAGCGGGCAGCTGTCGCGCGCTCCGCCGCCACTGTTTCAGCAGGCGCGGGCACCGCTTCACTGGGTCGCCCAGTGCTGCCACTGCCACCGCTTTAGTGGGCTGCAGCTCTGATTCCACAGGCGTCACTGACGCTTCACTGGGCCGCCGTCACCATGGATGGTGCCAGGAGTGCAGTGGTGCAACTTTTCCCAGCGCCTTCTGGGACTGGGGCACCTAGTTTAAAGTCAGCACCCTAGCCAGAGCTAAAAAACACTCTTTCCAAGCCAAGGGTTTTTTTCGTCTTCTCCAGGAATGGTTCTATGTGCAATCTCAGCTTTTCTTTCCTTTTCCCTGTACTCGCGGCAGCTCACCACCACTTGCCGGTTAATCAGTCACTGCAGTTTCATGCAAGCTGGGTTCATTCCTCTCATTCCATGTCTCTGGGTCCCAACCCGCTTTTATCTTCCCCAGTTCGCACTCAGGCACTTATGAGGTTTCCTTCCCAGTGTGTTCTGTCACTTTCTCTTCCTAAACTCCTCTGGCTCAGTGTCCTATGACTTCACGCCTTCTCTGTTTGAGAGATGGATGCAGGCGAAATGTAAGGAGCTCCCTACTTCTCTGCCATCTTGTCCCCCTCCCTATTTGGTCCTTTTCCCTATTGTTAATTTTTTGAGGAACCTCCACACTGTTTTCCAGAGTGGCTGCACTAGTTTGCATTCCTACCAGCAGTGCAACAGGGCTCCCATTTGTCCACATCCTCACCAGCAGCTGTTATTTCCTGAATTTTTTATTTTAGCCACTCTGGTGTGATATGATATCTCAGTCTGGTTTTGATTTTATTTCCCTGATGATGAGTGACATTGAGCATCTTTTCATGTGTCTGTTGGCGATCTTCTTCTCTTCTTTGGAAAAGTATCTATTAATGTTTTCTGCCCATTTCTTCACTGGATTATTTGGTTTTTGGGTGTGGAGTTTGGTAAGTTCTTTATAGATTTTTGATACTAACCCTTTATCCGATATGTCATTTGCAAATATCTTTTCCCATTCAGTCAGTTGCTTTTTAGTTTTGTTGATTGTTTCCTTCGCAGAGCAGAAGCTTTTTATCTTGATGAGGTCCCAATAGGTCATTTTTATTTTTAATTCCCTTTCCTTTGGAGATGCGTTGAGCAATAAATTGCTCTGGCTGAGGTCAGAGATGTTGTTGTCTGTTTTCTCCTCTAGGGTTTTGATGGTTACCTGTCTCACATTTAGGTCCTTCAACCATTTTGAGTTTATTTTTGTGTATGGTATAAGAAAGTGGTCTAGTTTCATTCTTCTGCATGTTGCTGTCCAGTTGTCCCAGCACTATTTGCTAAAAAACCTTTCTTTTTGTCCATTGGATACTCTTTCCTGCTTTGTCAAAGATTAGTTGTCCATATATTTGTGTGTCCGATTCTGGGTTCTGTATTCTATTCCAATGGTCTATGTCTGTTTTTGTGCCAATACCATACTGCCTCAATGATTACAACTCTGTAGTAGAAGCCAACATCTGGGATTGTGATGCCTCCCACGTTGGTTTTCTTTTTCAGCATTACTTTGGCTATTCAGGGACTTTTGTAGTTCCATACAAATTTTAGGGTTGTTTGTTCTAGCTTTGATAAGACTGCCAGTGCAATTTTGAGTTGGATTGCATTGAATGTATAGATTGCATTGGGCAGTATTGACATTTTAATAATATTTATTCATTTAATTCATGAGCATGGAATGCTTTACCGTTTATTTGTGTCTTCAATTTCCTTTTTATGTTTTCTATAGTTTTCAGGATATCTTTTACATCTTTGGTTAGGTTTATTCCTAGGTATGTTACGGTTCTTGGTGCAATTGTAAATGGGACTGATTTCTTGATTTCTCTTTCTGTTACTTCCTTATTGGTATATAGAAATACAACTGATGTCTCTGCATTGTTTTTGTATCCTCCAACTTTGCTTAGTTAACGTATCAATTCTAGCAGATTTTTGGTGGTTTTTTGGGTTTTCCATGTAGAGTATCATGTCATCTGCAAAAAGTAAAAGTTTGACTTCTTCTTTGCCAGTTTGGATGTCTTATTTCATTTTCTTGTCTGAATGCTAAGGCTAGGACTTCCAATACTATGTTAAACAACAGTGGTGAGAGTCGACATCCCTGTAGTGTTCCTGATCTCAGGGGGAAAACTCTCAGTTTCTCCCCATTGAGGATGATATTAGCTGTGGGCTTTTCATATATGGCTTTTATTATGTGAAGGTATGTTCCTTCTGTCCTGAGGTTCTTGAGGGTTTTTATTATGAAAGGATGCCATATCTTGTCATATGCTTTTTCTGCATCTATTGACAATATCATATGGTTCTTATCCTTCTGTTAATGTCATGTATCACATTGGCTGATTTGCAAATATTGAATCAGCCATGCAGCCCAGGAATGAATCCCAGTTGATCATGGTGAATAATTCTTTTAATATACAGTTTAATTCAATTTGCTACTATCTTGTTGAGAATTTTTGCATCCATGTTCATCAGGGATATTGGCCCATAATTCTCCTTTTTTGTGGATTCTCTGTCTGGTTTGGGAATCAAGGTAATGCTGGCTTAATAGAATTAGTCCAGAATTTTCCTTCTGTTTCTATTTTTTGGATAGGTGTTAACTCTGCTTTAAATATCTGGTAGAATTCCCTTTGGAAAGCATCTGACCCTGGACTCTTATTTGTTGGATTGGAGATTTTTGATAACTGATTCCATTTCTTTGCTACTTATGGGTCTATTCAAATTTTCTGTTTCTAGGACCAAGGGGGAGAAGAAGGGCGGAAATGGTGGGGGAAAGGGAAAGAGGCAAACCATGAGAGACTCTTGAATGCTGACAAAAACTGAGGACTGGCGGATGTGGGGGGGAGGAGGGGTGGGCATGGAGGTGGACATTTGTGGGGATGAGCACTGGGTGTTATGTGGAAACTAATTTGACAATAAACTATTTGTAAAAAAAAATTTTTTTCTGTTTCTTCCCAGTTGAGTGTTTGTGGTGTGTGGGTGTCTAGGAATTTGTCCCTTTATTCTAGATTGTCCAGTTTGTTGGCATATAATTTTTCATAATATTCTATGACAGTTGTATTTATGAGGGGTTGGTTGTGATGTGTCCAGTTTCATAAGTGATTTTATCTATTTGGGTCCTCTTTTCTTTTTAAGAAGTTTGGCTAGGGTTCTGTCAATTTTGTTTATTTTTTCAAAAAAACCTATTAGTTTCCTTGGTCTGTTCTACTGGTTTTTTTGAATTCTATATTTATTTCTGCTCTGATCTCTATTATTTCTCTTTTTCTGCTAGGATTGGGGTTTCTTTGATGTTCTGCTCCTTGTTCCTTTAGGTGTGCTGTTAGATTTTGTATTTGGGAATATTTCTTATTTCTTGAAATAGTCCTGGATTGCAAGGTGTTTCATCTTAGGACTGTCTTTGCTGCATCCAAAAGCATTTGTACTGTTGTATTTTCATTTTCATTTGCTTCTGTATTATTTTTTATTTTCTTCTTTAATTGACTGTTGACCCATTTATTTATTTATTTATTTATTTATTTATTTATTTATTTTAAACATTTTTTAAAATTTTTTTTTATTTATTTCTAGGAGAGAGAGAGAGACAGCATGAGCAGGGGTGGGTCAGAGAGAGAGGGAGACACAGACTCCGAAATAGACTCCAGGCTCTGAGCTGGCAGTCAGCACAGAGCCCGACGCGGGGCTCGAACCCACGAACCGCGAGATCATGACCTAAGTGAAAGTCGGACGCTTAACCGACTAAGCCACCCAGGCGCCCCTTGTTGACCCATTCATTTTTTATAGGATGGTCTTTAACTTTCATGCATTTGGAGGTTTTCCAAATTTTTCCTGTAATTGATTTCAAGTTTCATAGCATTGTGATCTGAAAATGTGCATGGTATGATCTCAGTTCTTTTATATTTATTGTGGGCTGTTTTGTGACCCAGTATGTGATTTGTCCTGGAGAATGTCCCATGTGCATTCGAGAAGAATGTGTATTCTGCTGCTTTTGGATGGAAAGCTCTCAATATATTTGTCAAATCATTCTGGTCCCGTGTATCGTTCAGGGCCATTGTTTATTGATTTTCTGCCTAGGTGATCTGTCCACTGCTGTAAGTGAATTGTTAAAGTCCCCTGCAATTACCACATTGTTATCAATATGATTGCTTATGTTTGTGATTAGTTGATTTATGTATTTAGATGCTACTGAATTGGGTGCATAAATATTTATAATTGTTAGGTCTTCTTGATGGATAGTTGCTGTAATTATGATTCAGTGCCCTTCCTCATCTCTTTTTACAGCCTTTAGTTTAAAATCTAGTTTGTCTGATATAAGTACGGCTACTCCAGCTTTCTTTTGACTTCCAGTAGCATGATAGGTGGTTCTCCATCCCCTCACTTTCAATATGAAGGTGTCTTCACGTCTAAAATGGGTCTCTTGTAGACAGCATATAGATGGAGCTTGTTTGTTTTTTTGTTTTTTTTTAATCCATTCCGATAACCTATGTCTTTTTTTGGAGCATTTAGTCCATGTATATTCAGTGTTATTATTGAAAGATATGGATTTAGTGTCATTGTGTTATCTGTAGGTTTCATGCTTGTGGTTATGATTCTGGTCCTTGGAAGTCTTTGCAACATTCCACTCACAGAGCTCCCCTTAGGATCTCTTGTGGGTCTACCTTAGTGGTCATCAACTCCTTCATTTTTTTTTTTCTGGGAAAACCTTTATCTCTCCTTTTAGTCTTAAGGACAACCTTGCTGGGTAAAAGATTCTTGGCTGCACATTTTTTCTATTCAGAATATTGAATATTTCCTGCCATTCCCTTCTGGCCTGCCACATTTCAGTGGACAGGTCTGCTACTACCCTTATGTTTCTAACCTTGTAGATTAAAGCCCATTTGCCCCTAACTGCTTTCAGAATTCTCTCTTTATCTTTGTGTTTTGCCAATTTCACTATGATCTGTCATGGAGATTGATTTCAGTTATGTCTGAAGAGGGTTCTCTCTGCCTCCGAGATTTCAGTGCTGCTTTCTTCCCCAGACTGGGAAAGTTCTCAGGTATGGTTTGTTAAAGCAAACCTGCCCCTTTCTCTCTCTCTTCTCCTTATTCTGGAACTCCTATGACACAGTAGTTATTACGTTCGTTGAATCATTTAGTTCTCTTTCCCTAGTGATCTGGAATTTTTTTATCTCTCCTTTTATTAGCTTCATCTTTTTCCATAATTTTATCTTCTATTTCATTTATTCCCTTCTGCCTGTTCATTCCTGCCTGTCACTGCATCTAGTTTATTTTTCAGCTTATTTACAGCAATTTTTAAATTTGTCATGGGTATTTTTTAGTTCCTTGATCTCCACAGCAATAGATTCTCTGCTGCTTCTATGCATTTTTCAAGCCTTCCTCTATGTGGCCTCCTCTCTTCCTCTAGTTGTGTAGTTTGTCGTGTCAATTATCAGGTTGATTTCTTGGGTATTCAGAATGATTTGGTTACTATCTTGTTGTGTTTGAGGGATAAGACAGTCCTAGGGTCCTTCTACTATGCCACCATCTTATCTCTTCTCAACATTTTATTTCTTGATATTTAAGTTAATGTTCTTTCATTGTACCTTTTTTAGTATGGTGTTTATTATATTAATTTTTTTAACGTTTTATTTATTTCTAGGAGAGAGAGAGAGACAGCATGAGCAGGGGAGGGTCAGAAAGACAGGGAGTCACAGACTGAAACAGGCTCCAGGCTCTGAGCTGGCAGTGAGCACAGAGCCCGACACAGGGCTCGAACCCACGAACTGCGAGATCATGACCTAAGCGAAAGTCGGACGCTTAACCGACTAAGCCACCCAGGCGCCCCATATTAATTTTAATAAGACATTTTGTTCAGTGTACTCAGACTTTTGAATTATAATTTATTGCTTTTCCTGGCCTCATATCTCTTATTTTCTACAAATTCAGTTAGTTTCATATTTAAATTTATACACACACACGTACATGCACACATCCTTGGCAAATAGAAACCATTTACTCATCAAGCATTTATTAGAGAGCACATCTAAAGAGCTGTCAGTAGGTGTGGTGAGAGACACGTAAGAAGAGATATTAGGGTTTTCCCCCAGGGGATTTAAAGTCTACTTCAGAAGGTAAAGTATATACTGGAAACCAAAGAACTATTAAAAGAAACTGATAAAGAAATGTAAGGTTAACTGCATTTTGTATTTTGAAGGTGCATGGAGTAATAGAATGATATATATGGTTGTTTTAAGGAAGATTTTTTGGAAATACTAATTTTTTTATAACAGATTATTAAAGTATGTGATTAGCTTTGAGAATGGTAGAATTATGATGTTATGAGGAGTAGGGTGAATAGTCCAGGAGAAACAGACGATATGAGCCAAAACATGGACATTAAAGTTGATAGATTAAGAATTAGACATAGTATGTTGAAAGTAGGAGAGATGAGACCAGAAAGTAGTGTATGAAGAGGGATGATTTGAGTTAGAGGCAGGAAGAAGATTTTATGGGATAGAGTTTAGAGATCATATAAAGAAGAGCTGCTATATGTTCTTGAGCAATTGGTTAGCAGATGTTTACTTCCCAAGTTCTATCATATACAAGGCATTTTTATTGTTGAGCAGTAGGGAACTCAATGAAGTGTAGGTTCTATGGCAGATAAACCCTCTAGGTGAAATGCATGATGCAGATAAACTGAATAGGACCCAGTTTTATCAGCGAAGGCAATATGGACTTAGAATGTTTAGTAGTATAACTTTGAAAGTGTGAATTCTATTAGAGTAATAGACACTAATACTAAAATGAAATATTGCAGGAAAGAATACAGAAAGATACTCTTAGATACCACATCGCGATAAGCCGACTTAAACTTTATGGCAGACTTTTTCTAGCTCTGTCACATCAGCAATAATAATAATAATAATCTTGGGACACCTGGGTGGCTTAGTCGGGTAAGTGTCCGACTTCGGCTCAAGTCACCATCTCACAGTTGATGGGTTCAAGCCCCGTATCGGGCTCAGTGCTGAGAGCTCAGAGCCTGGAGCCTGCTTCAGATTCTTTGTCTTCCTCTCTCTCTGCCCCTCCCCTGCTTGCTTTCTGTTTCTCTCTCTCTCAAAAATAAACATTAAAAAAATACTAATCTTTGATAACTAACTCTGTGTGCCAGGGACTGTGACAGGCTCTTTGCTTGTGATACCATGAAGATTAATTTTTTAACCTTCCAAACAATCATATATAACATCCATATTATAGATGGATAATTTAGGTCAGAGAAGATAAATAACTTTTCTGAATTCACAGTTATCACAGGGTCAGGGTTTGAACTTTGTGCTATTTATTCTGAAGGCTGTGCTCATAAACACTTATGATTAGTTTCTAAAATATAATTCCTCTGTCTGCCTTAAATTCTCAAATGTGTACATGAGACATGCCCTGCTAAACTCTGAAATCTTTATATCTATTTTTCAAGTATTAATTATGTTTAATATTGTACTGATGCCTTAGCAGATGAATGTTTAGTGTGTGTTTTATATAAGGAAAAATGTATACTAGATTTGATAATATAAATAGGGTAAAGAAATAAAAATTGCCATTAAAATAATATAAAAATGGATTTGGTACAGTTAGTAGAAGTGTGTTGTTATAATTTCTAATTAGTCAGGATTTGCATGAAGATGTTGAAGAAGCTGGTGTACTGCAGAAAAATCATGCTTCTGTGACATCTGCAAACCCCACGGAAGGGGCAGATTCGGCCTATCTGTCTTTGGACCATGAGTCATTGTGCACTGTGAGCTGTGAAATGCCCACAGAAAGAACTCCAAAGAGTGATCTAGAGAGTTCCCTAGATATAAATGATGTCGAAGCAACAAGGGAAAAAGAAAAGCATTGTGATGATAAAACTTGTGTTAAGTCAGCTTCAGAAGAAACAAATGAAAATATGCTTACAGCAGACGACTCCTCACTGCAACCAAAGGAAAATAGGATTACCTACTCACAAATTATTAAAGAAGGCAGGAGATTTAATATCGATTTAGTATCAAAGGTAAGTACCAGTTTTCTTCGTCTTATCATAGAACAATACTAATTTTTAATTGATTGAAAATAGCATCTGGGACCATATACCCATTTTTCATTATTTTATTTTCTGGAGTATAGAACATACATTTTATAAAGTGATAGTAACCAGAAATTTATAATTCAGTTAAACTATTCTTTAAATGTGGATAAAATGCTTTAAAACATGCTCAGTACTATATCACAAGGATTCTTTTATACTGGAACAGAGTCCACTCTGATATTCTTCTGCAGGGAAACTATGAATTCTATCCAGAGAAATACTCTGGGCCTGGGTGGCTCAGTCGGTTAAGCCTCCGACTTCAGCTAAGGTCATGATCTCACGGTTCGTGCGTTCGAGCCCCGCGTCAGGCTCTGTGCTGATAGCCAGCTCAGAGCCTGGAGCCTCTTTCAGATTCTGTGTCTCCCTCTCTCTCTGACCCTCCCCTGCTTATGCTGTCTCTCTCTCTCTCTCTCAGAAATAAATAAAACATTAAAAATTTTTTAAAAGGAAATATTCTAACAAACCTAATTAAAAATTCATGTTATTAATAGTCAATTTATTAAATGAACTTCTTTCAGCTCATATATAATA
The DNA here is from genome assembly GCA_017311185.1 of Proteles cristata cristata. Taxonomy (NCBI): domain Eukaryota; kingdom Metazoa; phylum Chordata; class Mammalia; order Carnivora; family Hyaenidae; genus Proteles; species Proteles cristata. The sequence continues at coordinate 77,883 of JAESUZ010001366.1, forward strand.
ACTTTTAACAACTGTATGATGATGAACATTCTAAATAAACAAATGCATTTTTGAAAATCATCTGTTTAGATGTGAGGGCTTTGGAGGAAAATTTAATAGTGGGGGGACAGCGAGGCTGGGAAGAGTGCTGTTATCTGGTTATGTTTCAATCCTTAACTCTGTTAGGTCACTGTGACTTCAGAGTAGGTTCCTGAGTCTTTGGAGGGTACAGTGTTGTATTGGGTTTATAGGAAGCAAGGTGAATATAATGCAAAAAGAATAGAAAAGCAGTAAGATAAAGGATAATGATCTTTAAAGGTTAGATAGAGGACTTGGAATAAGGAGAAAGAAACATACCAAATCCCATAAATTGGGAATAAGCAATAAGAAATTAAAAAGAAGTAGGGGAGGGTAGTAAATAACATTAGACTTGCCTCAGAACTAGGCTTTTCAATTTATTTTATTTATTTTTTAATGTTTTATTTATTTCTGAGAGAGAGAGAGACAGCGTGAATGGGGGGGTGGTCAGAGAGAGAGGGAGACACAGAATCTGAAACAGGCTCCAGGCTCTGAGTTAGCTGCCAGCACAGAGCCCGACGCGGGGCTCAAACTCACAAACTGTGAGATCATGACCTGAGCTGAAGTCGGACGCTCAACCGACTGAGCCACCCAGGTGCCCCTAGGTTTTTCAATTTAATGTGCTCTATTGAAGTCCCAAGTTAGAGTAAAGAGAGACTAATTAATTGTATCTTCCTCACATTTTGCTGATACAATCCCATATACTTATACTGCTGCTCTCTCTCGCTCTCTGTCTCTTTTTTTAACTTTTTGTAAATGGTTTTATTTTTGAGAGACAGAGAGAGACAGAGCACGAGTGGGGGAGCAGCAAAGAGAGAGGGAGACACAGAATCTGAAGCAGGCACCAGTCTCTGAGGCCATCAGCCCAGAACCTGAAGTGGGGCTCAAACTCACGAACCATGAGCTTATGACCTGAGCCGAAGTCAGATGCTTAAGCGACTGAGCCACCTACTCGCCCAAATCTCCTGGTCTCTTTGAACCTGATGCCTAAAATTATGGCTTATTTTTATTACCCTTTGTTTCTTTCTATCACATAGCTCTCTGTGTTTGATTCTTTCCTGGCCTGAGTTGGCTGCTACCTTGGTCCTACTTCATATTTCTGTACCATTTATTCTGCCTTCTCCAGCTACTATGATCCTGCCACATTTGAAATCTAGCATTTTTTTCCATATTACCTTGGCATTGATTTCTGAGTAGAAGTTTAATCATATTTTACAAATAGTCTTACTGTTCTCATCAATAGAAACTAAATTTTAGCAAACCAAATAAACAGAACAACAAAAAGCTGAAGTAGTTTGTACCTCTTAATTTCCCTTTTTTCACCCAAACCCACCCACCTCCTTCCCTTCTGACAACTACCAGTTTGTTCTCTGTAGTTAAGAGTGTTTTTTTTTGTTTCTTCATTTGTTTTGTTTTTTATAGTACACAGGAATGAAATTATAAAGTATTTGTCTTTCTCTGACTTGTTTCACTTAGTATACTACCCTCTTGGTCCATCCATGCTGTTGCAAATGGCAAGATTTCATTCCTTTTTTTATGGCTGAGTAATATTCCATTGTGTATAAGTACACACACACACACACACACACACACACACACACACACACACACACACACACCATCTTTATCCATTCTTCTGTTGATGGCTACTTCATATTCTTTCACCTCTCATCACCAAAATTTCTGTTAGATTACTTAAAGAGTGATGAAAAGAGGCTTAGGTTTAAATACCTACTTACTTGTTACTATCAAATTTCAGACAAAAGTTTAGTATAACTTTAATTAAAATGTGTTTTCACTCTTCAATGTTATCTTAAATGCATTATTTTAAAGCCTGTATTAAATCTTTTTTTTCATTTTTTTAATGTTTTATTTATTTCTGAAAGAGAATGAGAGAGGCAGCCAGGGGAGGGTCAGAGAGAGAGGGCGACACAGAACCTGAAGCAGGCTTTAGGCTCTGAGCTAGCTGTCAGCACAGAGCCTGATGCGGGGCTCGAACCCATAAAATGTGAGATCATGACCTGAGCCGAAGTTGGATGCTTAACCGACTGAGCCACCCAGACGCCCCATAAAGCCGGCATTAAATCTTAAGCTTCATTGTACTTTATTAAGTGAAAATACACCTTTTGTTTGATGTATTATTATTTGTGAAATTATTATGACTACTGAGGGATCATTGAATTTCAAATATTTGTTTTTAAACGAATTAGGTATTTCAATTACCTGTTTTTTTATTATAATTACAGAACTAAGACTTGGCAATATATTCTTAAAAACTTGCGTTATATCATCCGTATAGGGTATTAGGCTGAAGGTAACGAAATAACATGCTGTATTTAGTCAGAGTAATTCTATTAGTTAAAAAAATGCAATGTCACTTTTGTTCTGCACAATTCTGGACTAATACTTTATAAACATTTCCCTGATACTGATATAAAAATTCTTTACTGACCTCTTGGGTACTCAAGACTACTGGTTTGGATTAACTTCCAAACTTCCTTTTTTTTTTTTTTTTTTTTGGTAGCAAAGCTAACTGTTCTTCCCTTCCCATTACAGACGTAACATTTACATTTTTAACATTTATTGAGTTATAGACACTTAAAGGTATATCAGTATAGGGCATAGCCAAGTCCGTTGCAATTAACCATATGGTTAAATTTAGATCATGCTAGATAATACTGTTGAAGTTGTTTTTGTCTCTCTGATATTGGTTATGAGAGATATGAAAGACTGAATCAATTCTTTGCGTGCATCCTGGCAGTAGTCATCATTCTCACTGCTTGAAAAAGGCATGCCTCATATAAATCTAGACTACTATGATTATAGAGGGCCCTTTTAATTCAACTCTTTTGGTGGCAATACATGGCCAATCTTTTTCTTTTTTGGTTGATGAGGAGGTCTACGGAGCTGATTTCTTTTATTTTTTTTAATTTCAAAATTTATTATTATTATTTTTGAGAGGGTGTGAGCAGGGGAGGGACAGAGAAAGGGGAAGCAGAGGATCTGAGTGGGCTCTACACTGACAGCAGCGAGCCTGATGTTGGGCTCCAACTCACAAACCCCAAAATCATGACCTGAGCCAAAGTCAGACTTCAGACACTCAACCAACTAACCATTGGACCCCCTGGTTTCTTTTTAATAACCACCTGGCCTTATATAATGATACAGTCCCTTATTCAAAACCCTTGGGCTTGTAATGTTCTGTTATTTAGATTTAAAAAATTATTTTAGAAAATAATAAAATATATATGTTGATATGCTATATATGATGTGACATTCTTAGGGTCTGAGGAGTCATTTTATCATTAAACCTATCAATATTTTTGCAGTCAAATGTATGAATATTCACAGAAAGTGGGGCAAAATGATAAGAACCTTATATCAGTTTGGGTAATTTTGTTCCCAAATTAGTTATGAAAAACTTTGTATTCCAGAGTATACTGGATTTTGAATTTCAGATAATCAATCAGTTGTAAACCTGTTGTAAATTGTGTTCTGTACTCCAATATTAATAGGTATCATACTTTTTACAAATATTTTAAAATATAACAAAATTATGTATCTATTTAGTGTTTTTTTTTCCGATTTTATTTTATTTTATTTTATTTTATTTTTTATTTTATTTTATTTTACTTTATTAATTTATTTTATTTTTTTACAAATAGTTTATTGTCGGGCGCCTGGATGGCTTAGTCGGTTAAGCGTCCGACTTTCGCTTAGGTCATGATCTCGCGGTTCATGGGTTCGAGCCCCGTGTCGGGCTCTGTGCTGACTGCCAGCTCAGAGCCTGGAGCCTGTTTCACATTCTGTGTCTCCCTCTCTCTCTGACCCTCCCCTGCTCACGCTGTCTCTCTCTCTCTCTCTCCTAGAAATAAATAAAACATTAAAAAAAATCTTTAAAAAAAATACTTTATTGTCAAATTAGTTTCCAGGTAACAGTCAGTGCTCATTCCCACAAGTGTCCTCCTCCATGCCCATCCCCCCCTCCCCCCATATCCATCAGTCCTCAGTTTTTGTCAGCATTCAACAGTCTCTCATGGTTTGCTTCTGTCCCTTTCCCCCACCATTTCCGCCCTTCTTCTCCCCCTTGTTCCTCTGTCAAGTTCCTCCTAATCCTCCTATACGTGCAAACATATGATATTTGTCCTTCTCTGCCTGACTTATTTCGCTCAGCATAACACCCTCAAGGTCCATCCACGTTGCTACACATGGCCATATTTCATTGTTTCTCATTGCTATGTAGTATTCCATGGTATAGATAAACCACATCTTCTTGATCCATTCCTCTGTTGATGGACACTTAGGCTCTTTCCAGGTTTTAGCTATTGTGGAGAGTGCTGCTATGAACATTGGGGTACATGTGCTCCTATGCATCAACATTTCTGTATCCCTTGGGTAAATTCCTGGCAGTGCTATTGCTGGGTCATAGGGGAGTTCTATTGTTAGTTTCCTGAGGAACCTCCACACTGTTTTCCAGAGGGGCTGTACCAGTTTACATTCCCACCAACAGTGTAGGAGGGTGCCCGTTTCTCCACATCCTCGCCATCATCTAGAGTTCTCTGATTTCCTCATTTTAGCCACTCTGACTGGTGTGAGGTGGTATCTCAGTGTGGTTTTGATTTGTAGTTCCCTGATGAGGAGGGATGCTGAGCATCGTTTCATGTGTCTGTTGGCCATCTGGATGTCCTCTTTGGAGAAGTGTCTGTTCATATCTTCTGCCCATTTCTTCACTGGGTTGTTTGTGTTTCGGGCGTGTAGTTTGGTGAGTTCCTTGTAGATTCTTGATATTAACCCTTTATCTGATATGTCATTTGCAACTATCTTTTCCCATTCCGTTGGTTGCCTATTAATATTCTGGGTTGTTTCCTTGGCTGTGCAGAAGCTTTTAATCTTGATGAGGTCCCAATCATTTATTTCTGCTCTTGATTCCCTTGTTTTTGGGGATGTGTCAAGTAAGAAGTTGCTGCGGTGGAGGTCGAGGAGGTTGTTTCCTGCCTTCTCCTCTAGGGTTTTGATAGTTTCCTGTCTCAGGTTCAGGTCCTTTATCCACTTTGAGTCTATTTTTGTGCATGGTGTGAGAAAATGATCTAGTTTCATTCTTCTGCATGTTGCTCTCCAATTCTCCCAACACCGTCTGTTAAGAAAGGCTGTCTTTTTTCCATTGGATATTCTTTCCTGCTTTGTCAAAGATCAGTTGTCTGTATACTTTTGGGTCCACTTCTGAGTTCTCAATTCTGTTCCATTGGTCTATGTGTCTGTTTTTGTGCCAATAGCATACTTTCTTGATGATGACAGTTTTGTAGTAGAGGCTAAAGTCTGGGATGGTGATCCGTCCCGTTTTGGTTTTATTTTTCAGGATTACTTTGGCTATTCGGGGTTTTTTGTGGTTCCATACAAATTTTTGGATAGTTTGTTCTTGCTTTGAGAAGTATGCTGGTGCAATTTTGATTGGAATTGCATTGAACTGAGGGGTGCTTTAGGTAGTAATGACATCTTAACTATATTTATTCTTCCTATCCATGAGCATGGAATGTTTTTCCATTTCTTTGTGTCTTCTTCAATTTCCTTCAGAGTTTTCTATAGTTTTCATCATACAGATCTCTTGTATCCTTGGTTAGGTTTATTCCGAGGTATTTTATAGTTCTTTGTGCAGTTGTAATGGGAGCAGTTTCTTGATTTCTCTTTCTGTTGCTTCATTGTTGGTGTATAAAAATGCAACCCATTTCTGTACGTTGATTTTGGACCCTGCAACGTGGCTGAATTCTTGAATCAGTTCTAGTAGGCTTCTGGTGTAGTCTGTCGGGTTTTCTATGCAGAGTATCATGCCATCTGCGAAGAGTGAAAGTTTGACTTCCTCTTTGCCAATTCTGATGCCTTTGATTTCCTTTTGGTGTCTGATGGCTGATGCTAGGACTTCCAGCACTATGTTAAACAGCAGTGGTGAGAGTGGGCATCCCTGTCGTGTTCCTGATCTCAGAGGGAAAGCTCTGAGTTTTTCCCCGTTGACGATGATGTTAGCTGAAGGCTTCTCATAGATGGCTTTGATGATGTTTAAGTAGGTTCCTTCTATCCCAACTTTCTCGAGAGTCTTTATTAAGAAGGGATGCCAGGGGCGCCTGGGTGGCTTAGTCGGTTGAGCGTCCGACTTTCGCTTAGGTCATGATCTCGCGGTTCGTGGGTTCGAGACCCGCGTCGGGCTCTGTGCTGACTGCCAGCTCAGAGCCTGGAGCCTGTTTCAGTCTGTGACTCCCTCTCTCTCTGACCCTCCCCTGCTCATGCTGTCTCTCTCTCTCTTCTGGAAATAAATAAAACATTTAAAAAAAAAAAGAAGGGATGCTGTATTTTGTCAAATGCTTTTTCTGCATCTATTGACAGGATCATATGGCTTTTACCTTTTCTTTTGTTGATGTGATATATCACATTGATTGTTTTGCGAATGTTGAATCAGCCCTGTAACCCTGGAATGAATCCCACTTGATCTTGGTGGATGATTCTTTTTGTATGCTGCTGGATACGATTTGCAAGGATCTTGTTGAGAATTTTTGCATCCGTATTCATCAAGGATATTGGCCTGTAGTTCTCTTTTTTGCTGGATCTCTGTCTGGCTTGGGAATCAGTGTGATGCTGGCTTCATAAAATGAGTCCGGGAGTTTTCCTTCGCTTTCTATTTTTTGGAATAACTTGAGAAGAATTGGGATTAATTCTGTTTTAAATGTCTGGTAGAATTCCCCAGGGAAGCCATCAAGTCCAGGGCTCTTATTTGTTGGGAGATTTTTGATCACTGATTCAATTTCTTCACTCGTTATGGGTCTGTTCAGGTTTTCTATTTTTTCTTTCTTTTTGATAAGTCTGGCTAGAGGTTTGTCAATTTTGTATACTTTTTCAAAAAACCAACTCTTGGTTTCATGGATCTGTTCAGTTGTTTCTTTGGTCTCTATGTTGTTTATTTCTGCTCTAATTTTTACTATTTCTCTTCTTCTACTGGGTTTAGGGCGTTCTTGTTGCTCTGCCTCTAGTTCCTTTAGGTGAGCTGTTAGATTTTGGACTTGAGCTTTTTCTAATCTCTTGAAATAGGCCTGGAGAGCAATGTACTTTCCTCTTAGCACTGCCTTTACCGCATCCCATAGATTTTGAATTGTGTTTTCATATTCATTTGTTTCCATATATTTTTTAATTTCATCTCTAATTGCCTGATTGGCCCATTCATTCTTTAGAAGGGTATTCTTTAACCTCCATGTTTTTGGAAGTTTTCCAGACTTCTTCCTGTAATTGATTTCAAGTTTCAAAGCATTGTGATCTGACATTGTGCATGGTATGATCTCTATTCTTTTACATTTATTGAGGGCTGCTTTATGTCCCAGTATGTGATCTATCTTGGAGAATGTGCCATGCGCACTTGAGAAGAAATTCAATTCCCTGGCCTCAGGATGTAAAGTTCTAAATATATCCGTCAGATCCATCTGGTCCAATGTGTCTTTCAAGTCCGTTATTTCTTTAGTGATTTTCTGTCTGGTTGACCTATCCATTGTTGTAAGTGGAGTATTAAAGTCCCCTGCTATTAGCACATTCTTATCTATAAGCTTGTTTCTGTGTGTGATTAATTGTTTTATATATTTAGGTGCTCCCATATTCGGTGCGTAGACATTTATGATTGTTAGTTCTTCCTGATGGATGGACCCTGTAATTATTATGTAGTGCCCTTCTTCATCTCTTGTGATTGTCTTTAATTTAAAGTCCAGTTTGTCTGATATATGTATCGCTACTTCGGCTTTCTTTTGATTTCCTGTAGCATGATATATATTTCTCCATCCCCTTACTTTTCATCTGAAGGTATCTTCCAGTCTAAAATGAGTTTCTTGTAGACAGCATATAGATGGATTTTGTTTTTTAATCCATTCTGCTACCCTATGTCTTTTGATTGGTGCATTCAGCCCATTTACATTCAGTGTTATTATTGAAATATGTGGGTTTAGAGTCTTTGTATCTTTTGTAGGCTTCATGTTTGTGGTGGTGTCTCTGGAATCTTTGTTCCTTCCAACCTTTCCTTCAGAGCATCCCCCTCAGGATTTCTTGTAGGGCTGGCTTCGTGGTGACAAATTCTTTCAGTTTCTGTTTGTTTGGAAAGGTTTTTATCTCTCCTTCTATTTTGAATGACAGGCTTGCTGGATAGAGGATTCTTGGCTGCATGTTTTTACTGTTCATCACATTGAAGATCTCCTGCCATTCCTTTCTGGCCTGCCACTTTTCAGTAGATAGGTCTGTCACCACTCTGATAGGTTTCCCTTTGTATGTGAGGGCCCTTTTCTCCCTAGCTACTTTCAAAATTCTCTTTTTGTCCTTATATTTTGCCAATTTGACTATGATATGTCATACAGAAGATCGATTCAAGTTACATCTGAGGGGATTCCTCTGAGCCTCTTGTATTTCCACATTTACTTCCTTCCCCAGGTCGGGGAAGTTCTCTGCTCTAATTTTTCCAGGACACCTTCAGCACCTTTCCCTCTCTCTTCGTCTTCTGGGATTCCTATGATACGGATTTTGTTGCGTTTGGCCGTATCGCTGAGCTCTCGAATTCTTCTTTCCTGTTCCTGGATCAGTTTGTCTCTTTTTTGTCAGCTTCTTGTTTTTCTATAATAGTGTCTTCTAAATCACTTATTCTCCTTTCTGCCTCTTCAATCCGTGCATTGGAGGCCTCTAATTTATTATGTACCTCATTTATCGCATTTTTTAATTCTTCATGCCTATTTTTATTTTCCATTCTGTCTGTAGCCATAGTTTCTTTGATGTCCCCTATGTTTTTTTCAAGCCCAGCTATTAATTTTACTATTATTATTCTAAAATCTTGTTCAGTTATGCTGCTGATATCTGTTTTGAACAGTTCATTAGCTGTCATTTCTTCTTGGAGTTTCTTTGGAGCAGAGGTCTTTCGTTTCGTCATTTTAGTTAGCTTTCCGGCTCTTGTTGGTTTTAAAGACCTGTTATGCTCTCTGTTTCTATGAGCGCTGCTATATCCAAGGAGACTCTTTGACTTTCCAGGGCCCATCCTTTCAGAGAGTGTTTTTTGAATGGTATCCCTTGGTGTCTCTTGTTGGGACCTTGGTTATTAAATTTCCTATTCGTAGCAATATTTGGGACTCTCCACCTTGTGTACTCTAGCTTGTTTTGAGGTAGCCCTGGAAAAGAAAACAGACAGACAAACACACAGGGAGCAGGAGCATACAAACGCACAGGCTAATTCAACTAACATGCAAAGCGGGAGGGAAAACGAAAATGTTAAGAGAAAAGATGGAGCAGGGAGCGCGAATAATATGGAGTATAAAGTACATAAATGGGTCAAAAAAGGGGAAAAGAAAAGGAAAAAAAAAGAAGATAACTGATGGACAAAGAACGGTTTAAAGTATCTACCTGGATTTCCCAGTTACAGTTAAATATCTGTGTATATGCAGTTCTGGTTGAAGAGCATAGAGAAAGAGAGAGAAGGCAGGTCGGGATGAGGAAGAATTTGAAATAGAATGAAGAGGCAGAACGGATAAGAAGCTTGTTTAAAGAGGTAGTTGGTAGAATATGGTTGGATAGGTGAGAGAAGGATGCTGGAATTATCCAGAGAAACTATATAGTCTAATTTCTCCTGAGAGAAAGAGCTCAAAATGTCGGTAGGTGTAGAATTTACATTTACAGAATGGACTCCTTTTGATTGTTTAAGCAAGCTGGTGACCAGAGTTAGTCAGGTCATTGTGCTGGGGAAAAAAGAGAGAAAAAAGAAAGAAGAAGAAAAAAAGAAAGAGAAAAAAAAAGGGGAAAAGAAAAGAAAAAGAAGAGAGAAAGAAAAACAAAAAAAGGAGGGAAAAAAGGAAAAGGAAAAAGAAAAAAAAAAGGGAGGAGGGCATTTCTCAGGCAGGGATGGGCGTGACGTGATCCAATGCCTCAGGCGGGATCTCTACTTTGGGGGTTGTGGGGAAGAGAGTGATGGTGCTCCAGTCCCTTCTTGAACCAAGAGCTGCACCTCGCTCTTTTGGGGGTGTAAACTCCCCATACCGGGGGCGCAGCCGAAGTTGGTTGCACTCATCAACCCAGGGCAGTTCCAATCTCCAAATCCCAGTCCTTGTGCCCAGCTGAAGTTGCCTTAGACACAGCTTCCCAGGCAACCCCCTAGGGAAATTCCATGCTCCTGTGGAGCTCTGGGGGCGGAGTCTGAATTGCTGCTTCCTTCTCTGGGTCAGGCTGGTGCGCATGGGCGGGGGCTTGCCTGCAGGGTGCTCTGCGCCCGAGTCCGATTAGAAGGCTCTCTCAGTGGATTCTGCGTCCTTTGTCTCCCAATCTCTCAGGTTTTGTAAGGTTTCCAATGGCTTCAGATCTTTTCTGTGTGATGTATGGGCGCGAGTGCAAGTACGGAGCTCCTTACTTCTCCACCATCTTGCCCCCTTCCGTATCTATTTAGTGTTTATCGTTTTTCTACAACTTTTCCTTTTATTTCATCCTGTAAAATATTTTCTTTGTACAAATGCTGTATTCTCGAGGATTACTAATTGATCTTTTAATCAAAGCTAATGTAAGTCGATACGCAGAGTTCAAAAATATTACCAGGATTCTTGCATTTCGAGAAGGAAGAGTGGAACAGGTGCTTTTGCTGATCAGGTATTGTAACTGGATATGGGCTTAAGTTGTTTTGTTTTGGAAGGATAAACAAGAAAGATTATTATTTTCCTGGGAAAGCACAAATTCCAATCCTGCATGGTAAATGTAAATAGTAAGAGATAACTCAATTAAAATTTCTAGTATTAATTTTTTCATAAGTTATCTGCAGCCTGAAGTTTCTGTTAAGAAAATGTTAATTTCAGGCATTATTTCTAGATTTCAGTTGTCATTTGTTTCCAAGTAGGGATAACATGCCATTGGCCTTTTAATGGCATAAGGAGCAATTTGGCCAAATTAAGAGAGTTCACAGGTTAATTGACTCTGAAGTCAACAGAGATGCCTTTGGAACTAATGGAATGTAACATGAAACAGACTGACTAGAATGGAAATAATGATCTCGTTATAGTTAAAGGGAAAAAAAATCTAATTTGAAATAACTTCTGTCATTACGAAGCAGTTTCGTAACTTAAAATTATGTTTTTCAGGTTCCTTGTTCTACAGCAAATGTCTTTAATAGCAAACAAGTGACTATGGTAGAAAAGCGAATGCTAATGAAGTTTCTTACATTTTGTATGGAGTATGAAAAACATCCTGATGAATATAAAGGTATTGTTTTCCATTAAATTGTGCTCTCTAACTATTTGAGCTTTCTTATTTTAATATGCTTGCTCTGATGTAGTGAGCTGCTCATTACTCTTTTAAAGTACATTCTTACTCTGCACTATCCAGTAGATTAGCCATTACCAACACGTAGCTATTTAAATTGAAATTAATTTGGGGCGCCTGGGTGGCTTAGTCGGTTAAGCGTCCGACTTTCGCTTAGGTCATGATCTCGCGGTTGTGGGTTTGAGCCCCGCGTCGGGCTCTGTGCTGACTGCCAGCTCAGAGCCTGGAGCCTCTTTCGGTCTGTGACTCCCTCTCTCTCTGACCCTCCCCTGCTCACGCTGTCTCTCTCTCTCTCCTAGAAATAAATAAAAAACATAAAAAAAATTGAAATTGAAATTAATTAAAATTAAATAAAATATAAAATTCATTTCCTCAGTTGGACTAACCATATTTGAAGTGCTCAATAGCCATAGAACATTTTTATTCTTGCTAATTAAATACTGGTGTTAACTGGTTCTTCATAGATGATATTTTCTTTTCATTGTTCAGTTAATTTTTTTATCAGTTAAAAATGTGTATTTTTTCATTTTCCCAGGATTACTTTTGCTTTGTATATTGAATTATTAGTTTTGACTGATTAAGAAAAAGAGGCTAGATGGTATGAGGACTGTGAACCACTGGATTAGAGTGCATAGTTTCTAGTCATGGCTTTGGCCCAAATCACACAGTTACTTCACAGTTTGTTGAAAATTGACTATGTCACTTTAGTATTAGAGCTTAATACTTTTTAAGGGCATTGAGCTGGAAATGTTATCTAAAATAGGAATATACTATTGATGTTTTATTTATAAAGTTATAAGTAATACAGAAGTATGTTTTTTTACTTGATGGAATATTAAAAGTATAGCTCTTGCTCTTAAAGCTTCATGGCCATTAGACACTGCCAAATTATTCTTCACAGTGGTGTAAACAATTTCTCTCAGTAAATTTTTATAATTTTTTTTTTTTGGTCATGGAATTGTGTTTTCTACCATTAACAGTCTAGTTAAATTTTTTTTTCTGTTCTTGATTTAAATGAGTAGTATTTGAGGTATAAGACATTAAGACTGATTCCATTAGCTACACAGAAATTATCTTCATTACTTTTTAGTCATAGTTCATTGTTCTTAATTTTAGTAAGAAATATACATTTCAAAAAAATCAAGTACAACTTTCATTGTTTTCACTAAAAGTTCACCATTTGTCATATTTAATATTTTGAAGTATAATTATTAGCATTATTCTGCAGTTTTAATGATAGTAAAGTAACATTGCCAACTATGGAAACTTTTTGTGATGGTTAATGAATTATTGAATATTTTTCTAGTTTTTTAAATCTGTAAAAATACTAACCAAATATTTATTATTGAAAGCTTAAAAATTGTGCCATCAATCCAGTTAGGATAGTGAGATTGTTTCTAGCCTGCCTCCCCACCCCCACCCTAAAAGCTGTGGTGTCTGTCCAAAATTTAATATTACCACCTGGGTCCTTTTCCAAGTGTCTTAAACAGGCTTGATCTCTTTTGTGCAGTCGTTTTAAATTGAAGTTTGGTTCTGATATTAACTGATAAATTTTCATCTTTTCATAGCCTATGAGAAGATTACATTTTCTGAGTATTTAAAAACTCAAAAATTAACCATCAACCTCCAGTACTTTGTCCTGCATTCAATTGCAATGACATCAGAGACAGCCAGCAATACCAGAAATGGTCTCAAAGCTACTAAAAACTTTCTTCATTGCCTTGGGCGATATGGCAATACTCCATTTTTATTTCCTTTGTATGGTCAAGGAGAACTTCCTCAGTGTTTCTGCAGGTAAGACTGGCATTGGTTTTCTTGTTTCTTCTTAAGTTTGCACTTACATAACAGATGGAAATTTATTTATTTTTAAAGTTTATTTATTTTTGAGAAAGAGAGCAAGCTAGTGAGCAAATGCAAGCAGAGGAAGGACAGAGGGAAAGTGAGAGAGAGAATCCCAAGCAGGCTCTGTGCTGTGATCACAGAGCCTAATGCAGGACTTGATCTCACTAACCATGAAGTCATAACCTGAGCCTAAATCAAGAGTCAGACACTTAGCCTACTGAGCCACCCAGGCACCCCATGGGTGAAAATTTAAAAAACAAAAATGAGGTTTATTAAAGATTTAGTACATGCAAACTTACTTGTTGTTTTATTCTTGTATGAATCTGTATATTTTCCTACCTACCTATCTAAATTATATATTCAGTTTGCCTGTTTTTGAACTTCATAAAATAGAATTCTACTGTAAATTCCTTATTTCACTCAATATTATGTTTCAAAGCATCATTTTTGTTGTGTATAATTATACTTATTTTCATTGCTATGTAGTATTCTATTGTGGCTATACCAAAATTTATTTTTCCAGTTTCCTTTTGATGGATACAGTATGTTTCCAGTTTTTGTTTTTGCTGTTAATAACATCTTTGTGTGTGTTTCAGTATATACATGCTCAAGAATTTCTCTTGGATACATATCTAGGAATGGAATTCCCAAGTCATGGGATATATGAATGTTCATGCAACATAGTACCCAACTTTTTGTCCAGAGTATTGTACCGGTTTACATCCTCCAGCAGAATATAAGAATTTCCATAGCTTTATATTTTTGCCAACATTTATTATTAGATTGTTAAGTTTTCATCATTCAAACTCACATAAAATACCCTATCATTGTACTTTTATTTTGCATTTTCCAGACCACTTAATGAGGCGGAATGTCTCCACATATGATTATTGGATATTTATGTTTTCTCTTTGGGGAAATCCATATTCATAAGTTTTGCCAATTTATATATTGAATTATTGAGTTTTCCTTATTGATTTGTAGGAGTTTTTATTCTGAATACTAATCTTTTTGTAGTTATATGTGTTGCATGGAGGTCATTAAGATTACAATCTTAATACTTAACATAACGATCTTTTTTATACTTAGCACTTTTAGGGTAGTGAAGCATAGGAATTTCAAACCTGGACTGTGGATACAGACTACCTAGATTTAAGTTCTGTTTCCTGCGTTTATTAGCCATGTAAACTTGAGCAAGTTTCACAGTGTCTCTAGTATGTTTTCAAACAATCAACTTTTAGGGTTTTTGATTCTTTTTATTGTAGCTTTGTGTTCCTAGTTCATTACTTTCCATTCTTTATTATTTCCTTTATTTTGCTTTCTTTGGGTTTTATTCAGCTCATCCCTCCCCTTTTATGCCCTTGCCAGTTCTTAGACCGAAACTCAATGAGTTAAATATTTTTATTATTTTCTAATATAAGCATTTTTTCTTTTTTTTTTTTTTTTTTTTTGCTTTTATAGTTTATTGTCAAGTTGGTTTCCATATAATACCCAGTGCTCATTTCAACAAGTGCCCTCCTCCATACCCATCACTCCTTTTCCCTTCTCCCCCACCCCTATCAACCCTCAGTTTGTTCTCAGTATTTAAGAGTCTCTTATAGTTAGCCTCCCTTCTTCTCCTTAACTATTTTTCCCTTTCCTCTCTCCCATGCTCCTCTGTTAAGTTTCTCTCATTCAACATATAAGTGAAAACACATGGTTATCTGTCTTTATTTGCCTGACTTAATTTCCCTTTGCAAAACACCCTCGAGTTCCATCCACGTTGCTACAAATGGCAAGATTTCATTGTTTCTCATTGCCATGTAGTATTCCATTGTATAAATAAACCACATCTTCTTGATCCATTTCTCAGTTGATGGATATTTAGTCTGTTTCCATGATTTGGCTATTGTTAAAAGTGCTGCTGTGAACATTGGGGCACATGTGCCCCTATGCATCAGCACTCCTGTATCCCTTGGGTAAATTCTTAGCAGTGCTATCGCTGGGTCATAGGGGAGTTCTATTGTTAAATTTTTGAGGAACCTCCACACTGTTTTCCAGAAGGGCTGCACCAGTTTACATTCCCACCAACAGTGTAGGAAGGTTCCTGTTTCTCCTTATCCTCAACCAGCATCTATAGTCTCCTGATTTGTTCATTTTCGCCACTCTGACCACCATGAGGTGGTATCTCAGTGTGGTTTTGATTTGTATTTCCCTGATGAGGAGC
>JAESUZ010001368.1:0-49044 GCA_017311185.1 Proteles cristata cristata
AGGAGGCCCCGCTGAGCCTTTGGGGGGGGGTGTGGCTGCTTCTCAATCATAGAAGGGGAGACCTCCTCAGCACCCCTTTAGTAGGGAGCATCCAGCAATGATACCTTTCTGCCCCTTTCCTCTATAGTCCTTGCTTCTGGTTGGATGGGCACCGGCCACCTTGCTGCATGGTCTCTGGGCCCTGTGCTCAGCAGCTGTCTCAGAAGGCATGTGATTCTTGACAAAGGAAAGTAACCTCCTTCCTTCCTCCTCTGCAAAGTACAGGGTCTTGTGCTTCCTGTCTCCGAAAGCGTCTTGGTGACGCAACAGCAGAGAATGGGTGAAGACGCTCAGCCACAGGAGATGGCATCCACAAGCTCCCCGATGGCCGGTGCACCGAGCCCTGAGGTCAAACAGAACAGAGATTCTGAGGGGAACGGGGGGAGCCTCCAGAGCCTGCCTATAGAACATCACTTTGCATGTAAAGAGTGTGGGGATGCCTTTCGGCTCAAGGTCCTCCTAGTGCAGCACCAGAGAATTCATAGTGAGGAGAAGGGCTGGGAGTGTGGAGATTGCGGGAGGGTCTTCAGGGGCGTCTCTGAGTTCAACGAGCACCGGAAGAGCCATGTGGCTGCAGAGCCCCAGCCGGGACCCAGCCGAGCCCTGGAAGATGCCATGGAGGAAAGGGAGCAAATGGAGAGGGAGGCGAAGCCCTTCGAGTGTGAGGAATGTGGGAAAAGGTTCAAGAAGAATGCAGGCCTCAGTCAGCACCTGCGCGTCCACAGCAGAGAGAAGCCATTTGACTGCGAGGAGTGTGGGCGATCCTTCAAGGTGAGCACCCACCTCTTTCGCCATCAGAAGCTCCACACTTCCGAAAAGCCGTTCGCCTGCAAGGCGTGTGGCAGGGAGTTCCTGGATCGCCAGGAGCTGCTAAAGCACCAGCGCGTGCACACCGGCCACCTGCCCTTCGACTGTGACGACTGCGGCAAGTCCTTCAGGGGTGTCAATGGCCTGGCCGAACACCAGCGCATCCACAGCGGGGCCAAGCCGTATGGGTGTCCCCACTGCGGCAAGCTTTTCCGGAGGAGCTCGGAGCTCACCAAGCACCGCCGGATCCACACGGGCGAGAAGCCCTACGAGTGTGGCCAGTGTGGAAAGGCCTTTCGGCAGAGCTCCAGCCTCCTGGAGCACCAGCGCATCCACACCGGGGAGCGGCCCTACGGCTGTGGCGACTGTGGCAAGGCCTTCCGGGGACCCTCCGACCTGATCAAGCACCGGCGGATCCACAGCGGACTGAAACCCTACGAGTGTGACAAATGTGGAAAGGCATTCCGGCGGAGCTCTGGCCTGAGTCGCCATCGGAGGACCCACAGCGGAGCAAGACGCTGTGAGTGCAGCGAGTGTGGCCGCGTGTTCAAGAGGCGGTCGGCGCTGCAGAAGCATCAGCCAACCCACCATGACTAGATGAGGCCCTGAGGCCAACGGCCCGCCGCTGGCAGCGGCTTCCCACAGGGGGCGAGTCCCCAGAGGGGAGGGCAGAGTCAAAGGAGATGAACAGTTTTGTAGCGCTTATGTATGTTCTCGTCCAGAAGGTTGAAACCAATTTATACCGTCACCAGCAATTTATAAGTGCACACGTTTCCCATTTTGCCTATGGAGAGTTGCTTCTACAACATTCTAATTTATTTTGACTGGTTTAACTGGCAGGAAGTACCCGCAAGGTATTTTACATCCACAGGCCTTGAAACAGGAGAAGCAGAGAAGAGACACCTGCCGGGGGGGGGAGGGGGTGGTGGTGGTGGAGGAGCTCGCAGGTCCTATTCTCCAGGCCGCTCCCTCAGGAGCGACTCAGTGACAGCCTCAGTGTGACGTGACCCCAGCTCTCTTGGAGAGAACATAGCCCCAGAGTCGTTTGGCCTACTTGAATTTATAAATTTTTAGGGATGTAAATAGAACACTCAAATGTCTTATAATATTTAATTTATTAATTCAGTTATACATACATATTGTAAATCACATACTACATAGAATAATATATTAATTTCAAAAAGTCACCTGTTTTTCCTCACTCCGTTCCACAAGATCATTTTATCCTAAAGCCTCACGTGCAACTCTGACCTCACCATCTTCCCCAACCTCGCAGACCCCTCTTGAGTCATCCGACAGTTTCAAAGCACATCCAGTGGCTTCAACTCATCCAAGCTGTGTGCCATGTAGCACTGTGACAGTCCCTGCACAAAGCTCTCGCTAGAAGCTTCCTCCCAAGCCATAAGTACCTGTTCACATAACATTAGGACAATTGTTTTTTCCTTCAATTTGTCCTGTAGCCCTGCAACATAACCACTTAATGTGTTTACTTTTTCAAATGACCTTTAAAAGACTTTTTTGAAGCATCTATAATTTGTTGTTGTGAGGTCATACTCTTAGGAATAAGTACTGAATCTGGGTTAAATTTCTTTTGTATCCATTTTTCTTGAACCAGTTCATTCCGGTGACTTCCACGTGTGTCCAAACCTAGCATTGGCTGGGGTCTGTTCCAGGCTAATAGGTCTTGTCCTCAAGCAGCACTGTGTTCTTCAGAATTAAATAGCTGAGGGCACCCCCGTAACAGGGACGTCTCCAGGACTCAAGTATAAGGTGATGCCTCTTGTTCGGGAATGGTAGCCTCTCCTACAGAGCCAGCCCTCTGTTTCGGGCTCTGTAAAACAGGGGTGATCCCAGGACTACCCCTAAGGTTATCGTGGGAACTGTGATGCCACGCCTGGCCCGAAGGCACACACTGAGTGAAGGTCATCTCCTGTCATCACCATAATTATTGCCGCCATCCTACGGCTCATAGAACTGGGGATGGACCCAGGCCTCCTGACTCCTAGCCTCATCTTCTTTCTCTCGTGCAATGACTTAAATACTGTTCCTGTTTCCTTGCATGCAAACCGTCCGTTCATCTCCTTTGACCGGTTATCAAGTTACCTTTGGACATATTGACTTTATACAGCAGTCCTTTCTATATCGATTGTGATGATCTCTTTTCCAGTTTTATTGCTTTGATCTTTGGAGCAGTTTTATTACATTTTTGTTGTGTGAGCTCTTAATTTTTACATATCCGGGCATTCACTGTTGTCCGTGAAGCCGTAACTTTCATTGCTTCAGTAGTTAGATATGATGATGTTTTCTTCTAGAATTTTGATTACAAGTGAAAAGTTGAAAGCCCTGCCCCACCCGAAGGTGGATGCACCAGGTGGGCAGGCTGGATGGGAATGGGCCACAGAAGCAGGCTCTCTCCTCATCCACGATGCGGACTCTGCATGTCTGTGGGCAGTACTTGACTATCCAACCTGGCCACTCAGACACGCAAGAGAAACTTCCATCTCGGATTGGCCAGAACATTCTGACTGTTTCTCAGTATAGCCCTACCTGGCGGCAGCAGCAGGGCTGGGCCTCACCTAGATCAGTGGGGCGGTCCGAACGTGGTCTTGGCTGCAGCTGGCTGTCCTCCAAGCTCCTGGGAGCTTTGGCCATGCCCAGCATGGATTCAGTGCCTGAGCAGCAGACCCACCCGAGACATCTCCTCGAACACAAGAAGACTCCCTTGACCGATGTTGTCATGTGGATTGCATCCTCCTCCTAGTGAGTGACTCTGGAACTAGAAAGAGGTCAGTTTGGTGGCTTTTGCTTTGGGCAACTAGGGGGAAATTCACCCACGTGTTCTGATGTTACCTCCCGAAGCCACACCCAAGGAGCAACAGAGCCAAGGCTCGGAGAGGAACCGTGCCCCTCCGATGCCCGGTGTGGCATTGTGATAGAAGTCGGCCGCCACAGGCCTGGGCTGTGACTTGCAGCAGACATGCCCAGGAGGCGTGATAAAACAAGGGTTTGGAGGGCACCGATGCCCTTCTGATGGCCTGTGTGGCATAGAAATAGAAGCTCTCATCCCGGGGCCAGGCTGTGACTTCCGACAGCCTCCCCCCAGGAGGAACAGCAGCAAGGGCTGGCCAGAAACCTGGCCCCTGGTGGCCTGCAGAACCCACAGGTAGAAGCCAGCCATGCTGGGGCTGTGGTGTGACTTCCCAGCAGCCATGCTTGGGGGGGGGTGCCTCGCGAGGGCCTTCGGAGGAAGCGTATGCTTCTGATGAGCCCGCCAAGGCTGAGGCAGAGCTTCTTGGCAGGCACATCTGGAAGAGCTCCTCAGGCCCCCATCCTGGGAAGCAGGGTCCCGTGGTGACCCCTGTGACCTTAGCCAGAAGGTCCTCTGGGATGGCTCCCCCCCACCCCAGGCCACAATAGTGGCTCTCCGTGAAGTCTCCACCCTGACCCTCAGGCTGGAGAGAAGCCAACAGCACTTGGTCTGTGGGCTTCAGTTCTCGCAGTAGTTGTGAAACTGTGTCTGCAATCACCGCTTCCTTCGGCATCAGTTTTCTCTTTTCAAGCTGTCAGGACATGTTTGACACCACTGTCATTCGGGAAGGAATTTGACATTCACAGGGGGCAAGTCTGGCAGCTTGTTCTGGAAGTGCTCTGCCATTTCTTGCTTGCTCGCTAGCCATCTGTCAGGTTTTATGAAGGATCCAGATACAGTATTAACTCAGAACCTAGCGTCGTCACTGCTCCCTTTCTCCCCAGCCAGGACACGGCATCTTGGCATCCTGGCCACCTGTCCTGCCCTCCGTGACTTTTTTCCATTCTCTGTTCTCTAGTTTTCTCCCAAACCCTCTTCTAGAGTTAACACTAAAGAAACACATCTTCTCTGTAACTGTGTTTGCGGGTGAAGTCTGTGCTCTCTGTGGCGCAAGCAGTCTGTGGCTTTAACGTGTGTCCTGTAGTCGCGCCAAGTTCAGTTTTTGCCTCTGGTAACTTGGGGGTGGATTTCCTTGGCTTCTGTAGGTATACTGCTGCGTCAGATGCAAAATGTGATCAAGCTTCCTGTTGTGTGGGCTCGTCGATGCATTTGTGTATCTACCTCATTTCATTTTTTCTTTCTAATCACACATATTTCTTTTGCAAGGGAAATGAAGGGCAGTTGGGTTACATAGAACGCTGACTCGCATTAGAAATACATCCTTTTCTTATATTCTGAAAGAAACCTTCCATTGCTTTTATTACAGTTCTGAATACTTGCTGAAATTTTTAAATAAAAGTCCCTGTTTACCATTTTTGCTGCTTATTAAGATTAACTGTGTGGATTCGTTGTGTTGTGCCCACTTTTGCATTTCCAGAATGAGCCCCTACCCAATCACAGAGGGCACCTTTCTCTCACAGCGTTGGCATTCCATGTGCTCTGGGCTCAGCCCTGTTGTGTGCCCTGTGACCCTCACTCCCCTTCTAGGCTACACTAATTAATCCAGAACTGAGCACTTGACTCAAGGGCAGCAACTGGTCATCAGGGCTGGCTGGAGACGGCAGGCTGAGCCTTTCGGGTTCTCTGTCTATGAAGTGCAAAGAAGAAAAACGAGAGAGAAGCTTCTCGTTGGTGTTGGAAGGAAGAGGGAGCCACGAGGTATTTAGAGGAGTTGATTCGATGGGTGGCACCAGCTTGAAGATCTGTGAGCTCCTGCTAAGCACTCCAGAGATGCCTCAAATCCAGCACCCTGAAGGCGTCCACGCCCCATTATGTTCTTGGATTTCTGGCAACTGCCCTCACCAGTTCATTTGTGTCCCCACCATAGACTCCCTTGACCTGAGCCAGCCTGAGTGGGTCTCTGCTTTTTGCAGTCTGCCAAGAGTCAATTGCCTTTTACCACTTGGCTGCTTCCTGAGAAGAATCACATGGCTGGTTTTCCTCATGTTCTACCCTACTCAGGTTCCTGGCCTGAGTCCCACCTGACTATTGTAGACACCTGTTTAAATGTGGTACTTTGTTCACTCAGATGGGGAAAGCCTATGCCTTTTAGTCTCAGTGAGTTTGACCAATGCCTCTGTCCTGGTGTTCCTGTATGGATCATCCCATGTGTGTCCCATGAAATGAGTTAAGTCAACACCCACCGTGTTCTTTATTTTGAAAGTGTCTCGCTACTTCCAGAAAATCCGTGAGATTGGGGAATTGAGAATTTCTCTATTACTAGTATACTTACATTCTGTACTTCTTCTCATAGTATCAATTTAACTGTTTATTTTGGAAACTAGCAGTGGTCTCTTTTAACTTGGCCTTTAATGTTATTTGCATATCTAAGAACAGTAGCTGTGTCCGCCCCAGTCCACGGTTCATTTGTTGGCGCTTTTTTCTCATCCCTCCTTGATCTCCTTAACCTGTCTGTTTTATGGCACTTACTATAATCAGCCTTGCACCAGAGCTTTGCCCTCCCCACCCTCCCCAACCCGTTAGATTGTGAGCTCTTATAAGACAGGGGTGACCCTTCATGTCTGATTCCCCTACCAGATCTAGCACAGTGCCTTGCATCAAGTAGATTTCAATAAATATGTGTTAAATGGCATTGGTCTTCCTTGACTTATTTTGTCAGAGTTCAAATTAACAGCTCTTCTCTTGCTCCTTTCTCTACACTCTAAAGTTCCTGCCCCCTCCTGGGGTCCAGGTGTTTTCTTGGCCCCCGCCTTACTCGATGTCTGGAGGGGACAGGAGATGCCCTGATGAGGAAGGGCCAGGTTCTTTGGAAATGTGAGCTGTCCCTTGGCAGAAGAGGCCTGTCAATCAGCCAGGTCCCTTCTCCCACCCTGGCTAGGGCTCTCCCCAGAGTATACATTCTAACCCCCACCTCCTCCCCTAGGGACCAGAAATAGAGTGACAGAAGTGGCTATTGGGACTTGAGGATCAGGCAGCCTCTCTGAGCTAGGTGAGGGTGGCAGGGAGGAGGTCAGTCCTCTTGGCCAGTGGCTGGCTCTCTCCAATGATCATTGCCTCCAGAAAAGCAGGTAGTGAGGATAGGGCCTGGCTTCCTGACCACCCCAAATACAAACAAGGCTCAGCTGTGGAGTCAGCTGCCCAGTCCCAGAAAGGCAAGCACCCAGGGGCCCCCATGAGTGCTTGGGTTGGGATCTCAAGGGCTATGATGTGCTGCAACAGCAAGGAGCAAAATATTGGAAAGGAGCACGCTTTCCCCCACCATCCCAGTGTCCCTGGAGGTACCCAGGCAAGGCCCCTTTCCTCCAGGGTCCCATCCTCATCACTCTGTCAATTAATTTTCTACCCTAGAACCCTGCAGCTTCTAGGCAGGTGGTGTGATACCGCCCCACCCCATTGCCAGTGCAGCCATCTCTGCTCACAGGCCAGTTGTTTGGAGAGAACCATTCATCTACCTTGCTGGTTTCACGATGTACTTGCCACTGAGAAGTTCACCTATTTTTCCTTTAAACATGTGCAAGCTCTGTTCAGGCAAACTTCAGTTGTGCAAACGCCAAGGCCACAGGTCTGCCTGGACATCTAATACTGGGCCCAGAGGGTAGGGGATATCCTGGGGGTTCTCTCTAGGGGCCCTGTGGGCTTCTAGTAGGGGGTTGAGAATGTTCTTTCTGTCCCTCTCCTAGTGCTCCTGGCTTCTGGAGCCCCCATAGCTTCTCCAGCAACACCCTCCTCTGAGACCCCCAAGAACTTTTTTCCTTACCCAGGAGTTGGCAGTACTCAGACCCCCCATCTCCTGGACCAGGCTCATGCCCATGGCCCTCTGCCCCAGCCCACTTCTATCCAGCTTGCATCCCACCTGGGAGGAGCTGCTGGCCTTGTCATAGTCTGTTCGGGCTGCTATCACAAAAATACCATAAAGGTGGCTTATAAACAACACACATTTATTATTCACGGTTCCGGAGGCTGGGAAATCGAAGACCAAGATGCTGGTGAGGACCTGCTTCCTGCTTCATTGATGGCTGTCATCTGTGTCCTCACATGGTAGAAGGGTAAGTGGGCTGTCTAGGGCCTCTTTTATAAGGGTGCTAATCCTATTCATGGGGACTCTGCCCTCATGACCCTATCACCTCCTAGAGGCCCCTCCAACTGATGCCATCACACTGGGGGTTAGGATTTTAATGTATGCATTTTGGGGACACAGACATTCAGAGGAGAGGGTACTTGAGCTTCTCTTGGATTTATGCACTTATTAGTTTGATTTATGCATTGGTGAGCTGTTTCAATTTCTTCCCACTGAGCCCATATTATTGCTTTGATTAAAAGATTTTGTAAATATATAATAAAAATCATGGTCCCCAGTTTTTTTCAGGGAAGACAGGTCAGAAAATCCTTGCATTTCCTTGCCCCACACCCCTTTTCTGACCTTCATTCAACAAGCATTTATTGAGCACCTGCTGTGTGCTAAGCTATAAAAGCAGATGACACAACCCCGTCCCCCCAACCTTCAAGGACAGAGCAGCAGAGCAAGATAGACACATAGCCAAAATGTCACAAGTGAGACCAACGTTCACCAAGCTGGGCTCCTAGGATTGGTACACTTTAGTGGATGCGGGTTACACTTAGAAAAATGACAGACCTAAACACAGAAGCTCAGTATCAGAAGCAAATGAACCCCCTTCCTCTGTCCCCAGGTCCTGCGGACTTCAGACCTCCACCTCTACACCCTGCCCTGGCCAGGAGAGAGCTCTCCCTCCACCCTGGAGCCCCCTGTGCTTTCAGATCTGACCTCACTGCCTGGGAGTGCCCTGCACCCACACACTGGGAAGCTCTGAGGCAGGGTGGGGCAGATCCACCCCCCACCAGCACCCGATCCAGGGCGGGGCCCAGAGTCTGCCGTCGGTGAAGGCGTCCCATGAGTGGGTGGGAGGAGGGGGCCTGGTTGGGACCTGAGGAACCGGACCGCATGGGATGCGGACTCAGCCCGGACCTTCCCCTCGCCTCCTTCTCTCCACCCAGAACGAAGGGGTGGAGGTGATGGATCAGATCGTCTACTGGGTGCGGGAGGACCCATCGGGGCTGGGCCGGCCCTGGCTCCAGGGGGCCCCGCCCTCCGAGTCCATGGCGGTGCCCATGATGCTGCTCAACCTCGTGGACCAGCTCGGGGAGGCGGACGAGGAGCTGGCGGGCAACTATGCAGAGCTGGGGGACTGGTGCGCCCAGAGGATCCTGCAGCATGTCCAGGTTGGGGACGCGTCCAGGGGACAGGAGGCCGACCCCCCCCCCACTCCCCACCCCCTGCAGCACCTCCTTTGCCCACACCCACCACACCCACCCCAGCTGGGCCCCCGTGGTCCCCTTTACAGATGGGGAGACACGGAGGGCAGGGGAGCCCCTGGGGAAGGCGGAGGGCCCCGGGGAGCCCCGGGGAGAGGGGCCGAGGGCAGGAGGGAGGGTGCCAGAGCCCCTGGCGTGGGAGAGGGAGCAGGAATCCTGGCCAGACCCAAGTCCCCTGGTCTCTGTGTGTTCCAGGACAGCCACTTTGGTGTTGGTGGCAGGATATCCTGGTGGGAAATGGCAGGACTTGGCAGGTGCCTGGAGGATGAACTTCAGGAAGCCTCACAGCAGTACGCCGGCTGTGGAAAGGTGTGGAAGATGCATTTGGCCAAATGGCACTATCAGGGAGTGAACTTCTAAAATTCAGTAAGAATTGTGAAATCTGTCTCCAAATGCAACTGTTATAGTTTTGTCATCCGTTTTCACCCTCCAACTGTCAGGGCCGGCCTTCTGCTACAGGAGCCTTGGTTTCAGCTTCCTGCAGCTGGCTCCTTGGGTTCCCTCGCCAGGCACTTTCAGGCTTTCTGCTGGGGGCTACATGACACCTGATGCTTTTCAAGCAGCCCACTAGATGTCAGAAGAAAAGGTTCAGTAGCACGTTTTCCAGAAGGAACTTTGTATCTAGGATTAACAGTTTGGTCAAATCTCAAAAAATCTTTCTGTTTAACTCCTAAAGCAGTCCTTATGACAAAGATTTCTTAAAAAATTTTCAGCCATCATTTCCCTAAAGCACTTTATAAAGTTTGGTTTAAAGTGTGTTTAGTTGAGATCAAATGTGTTTTAAGAACCTTGTTTTTCTCTGAAACTTGGTTCTTTTCTTCATGTGTCACATTATTATTTCAAGATCAGTGATTATTTATCAAAGAAGCAGTTGCATACAACTTGGTAGATTTTTCCTCATGGAGGTTCTGCTTTATTTCATTCTGGCAAAATGAGAATTCTCCATAGGACTTTTTTGGAAAACACTCATGGCCTACATGGAATCAAACAACTGAATAATACATTCCATTCCTAAAGTCGTTCTGCTCAGTGCTACAATGGGTCCTCAGGGAGGTGGAGGGTCCCAGAGCAGCTGAATGGGGCTGAGGGCAGGAGCAAGGGGGCCAGAAACCAAAGGCAAGTTAAAGAGCAGGAAACCCAAACCACTTATGGGAGTCTACCAAACAAGCAAAGTAAGGAATTATTCTGTGTCGTATTATTATTAACAACATATAAACATTCTCTATTTTATATTCTTTTAAATTTATTTTTAATTACACAAGCAAAACATTAATACAATTCTCATTTTAAAATATTAAACAAATAGGAATAAAATAAAAGCCCCTTTTAAGTCACTCTCTAGGCCCCTCCTAATTCCCCCTTTCCCAGAAGATCTTTCCCGACATTTCCTGCATGTTTACATGCATATATGTACATACACGCTGGAGAGTTTCTCATACTATATGTTTATTCTGCAACTTGCTCTCTTCACATAAGGAAGTGTGCCTGGGAGACAGTTTTTAATTAAAGTTCTGTATTCCACAGCATGGATACAGCAGACTTTGCGTCCAGCCTCCCCTCCTTGGTGCACATTTAGATGTCTTGCAGGGTTTCACTAATGGACACAATGCTGCATAGACACTCTTGCCCCATTACACACACACACGAACACTGGAGTAAGACTGAGGTAGGGCAGCGCTAGATGGCTTCAACCAACAGACCAACAATAATGCAGCTACTGGCTTAGAGAAGACTAAAGATTATTAGTCACTCACGTAAGTCTGAGTTGAGCAGTCCAGGTTGAAGGGATAGCTCCACACCACGCAGTCACTCAGGAAGCCCAGCTCCTTACATCCTGTTTCTTCTCTCTCCCCTAGTGCAGTGCTTCTCAAACCATTTGTGGTGAAAGACCAGTTTATATCCACCACCACCCCAATCCATTTCAGACTAAGGCTTTTGTAAAATGTGATAAAGATATCATGGTGATGTTGAGTTGCTATAAAAGCTTCACAACACTTTCTCTTGATGGACCAGCCTCATCCTGAACCCTAAGGGTGGCTTGTGGCTGAGCAGTGGTCCAGGAACCATGCCTAGGAGCTCAGCTTGAGGGCACTGCCTTGACTTCAGAGTCAGCTCCTGCACAGGTGTATCTGTGTTCTGAAAATATGCATGGTATCATCTTGATCTTTTTGTACTTGCTAAGGGCTGATTTGTGTCCCAGTGTGTGATATATTCTGGAGAATGTTCCATGTGCACTGGAGAAGACTGTATATTCCACTGCTTTAGGATGAAATGTTCTGAATATATCTGTTAAGCCCATCTGGTCCAGTGTGTCATTCAAAGCCATTGTTTCCTTGTTTATTTTCTGTTTGGATGATCTTCCATGGCTGTAAGTGGGGTGTTGAAGTCCCATACTATTATGATATTATTATCAATGAGTTTCTTTATGTTTGTGATCAATTGATTTATATATTTGGATACTCCACATTTGGAGCATAAATGTTTACAATTGTTACGTCTTCTTGGTGGATAGACCCCTTAATTATGATATATTGCCCTTCTTCATCTCGATACAGTTTTTATTTTGAAGTCTAGATTGCCTGATATAAGTATGGCTACTCTGGCTTTCTTTTGGTGACCATTAGCATGATAGATGGTTCTCCATTCCCTTACTTTCAATCTGAAGGTGTCTTTAGGTCTAAAGTGGATCTCTTATAAACAGCATATAGATGGATCTTGTTTTCTTATCCATTCTGTTACCCTATGTCTTTTGATTGGAGCATTTAGTCCATTGACGTTTAGAGTGAGTACTGAAAGATATGAGTTTATTGCCATTATGTTTCTTGTAGAGTTGGAGTTCCTGGTGTGTTCTCTGGTCCTTTCTAGTCTTTGTTGCTTTTGGTCTTTTTTTTTTTTTTTCATCTTTTCTCCCCTCAGAGAGTCCTCCTTAAAATTGCTTGCAGGGCTGGTTTGGTGGTCACGAACTCCTTTAATTTCTGTTTGGGAAATTTTTATTCTCTCCTTCTATTTTGAATGAGAGCCTTGCTGGATAAAGAATTCTTGGCTGCATATTTTTCCAATTCATCACATTGAATATACCCTGCTACTCCTTTCTAGCCTGCCAAGTTTCTGTGGATAGATCTGCTGCAACCCTGATCTGTGTTCCCTTGTAGGTTAAGGACTTTTTTCCCTTGCTGCTTTCATGATTCTTTCCTTGCCTGAGTATTTTGTGAATTTGACTATGATATGCCTTGTCGATGGTGGGTTTTTGTTAAATCTTGTGGGAGTCCTCTGTACTTCCTGGATTTTGATGTCTGTGTCTTTCCCCAGGTTAAGAAAGTTTTCTGCTGTGACTTGCTCACATAACCTTTCTGCTCCTTTTTCTCTCTCTTCATCTTCCAGAACCCCTATGATTCTGATGTTGTTCCTTTTCAATGAGTCACTGATTTCTCTCATTCTTAAATTGTGCTCTTTTGCGTTAGTCTCCCTCTTTTTTTCTGCTTCATTTTTCTTCGTTATTCTTCATTATTAAAGTTTGTCCTTTATATCGCTGATTCGCTGCTCTGCCTCATCCATCCTTGCCACTATGGCAGCCATCTGAGATTGCAGCTCAGTTATAGCATTTGTTAAAATTTCATCCTGACTAGCTTTTACTTCTTTTATCTCTGTAGAGAAGTATTCTAATCTATTTTCGAACGCAGCTAGTATTCTTCTTATCATAATTCTAAATTCTGGTTGAGACATCTTGCTTGTATCTGCGTTGATTAAATCCCTGGCTGTCGTTTCTTCCTGCTCTTTCTTTTGGGGTGAATTCTGATGAGTTCTGTGGTTTAGGTTGTGCAGATTGTTGTGTTAATCCTCAAATCAGTTTTCTAGGTGTACAGGATGGTTTAGTGTTGATCTGGCTGTATTCCATGGACACGAGAGAGAAAAAAAAACTTCCATGCTATTCTGCCATCTTGACTCCTCCTGGTGCATCTGTGTTCTGGATCCTGTGAAATGCAGGGAGGAGAATGGTGCACATCCAAGGTTAACACTTGTCCTCTGAGCAGATGAGGAATAAGTTGGACACATCACCACTCTTGCATTCCGTTGGTGAATTCTTACTCACAAGGCCACCACACCTACCCCCAAGGGAAGCTGGGAAACAGTCTACCTGAGCTACCCATCACCCAGAAAGAGCAGCCTTAGACAAAGACAATGAAAAGTCTCCCCCATAGGTACCCAGAAGTGGGCTCAAAGGGTACAGGCATTTAAAAAATAAATACTGTCAAATTTCTCCCCAAAAGAGTGTGTACCAACCA
The DNA here is from genome assembly GCA_017311185.1 of Proteles cristata cristata. Lineage (NCBI taxonomy): Eukaryota > Metazoa > Chordata > Mammalia > Carnivora > Hyaenidae > Proteles > Proteles cristata. The sequence goes on from JAESUZ010001368.1 coordinate 13,390, forward strand.
TGTACAAGAGTTCTCATTTCCCCCCAAAGTAGCCAATACTGATTGCCAGAAATGATATATCCTTGTTATCATTGGTATTTTTCATGATTACTAGTATAGTCGGGGTGACCATCTTTTCAAATATTTATACGTCATTCATACACTTCTGCTAACTGCTTGTTCTTATTCTTTGTCATTTTTCATATTGACTTGTAGGCTATTTTTTTTAATTTTTATTTATTTCTAGGAGAGAGAGAGAGAGACAGCGTGAGCAGGGGAGGGTCAGAGAGAGAGGGAGACACAGACTCTGAAACAGGCTCCAGGCTCTGAGCTGCCAGTCAGCACAGAGCCCGACGCGGGGCTCGAACCCACGAACCGCGAGATCATGACCTAAGCGAAAGTCGGTCGCTTAACCGACTAAGCCACCCAGGCGCCCCCGACTTGTAGGCTATTTTAGATGCTTGACATTAACTCTTCATCTGTTATACATGTTGCATACGCTTCCTTCCACACTGTCACTTATGTTTAACTTAATGTATAGTGCTTTTATTGCAATGCAAAAGTTGTATTTTTCCTCTTTATGCTGTCAAATGTATCTCATTTTTCTTCTATAGTGTCTGCATTTTGTGCCTTGCTTCAGCATCTTCTTTATCCAAAGACTAGAAAGATATATTTCTCTAGTTTTCTATTCATAAATTTATTTTTATAGTTTTATCTTCATAGGTTTCTCATGTTTAGATTTTTTTAAACACTTAGGAATACCTCTTTTCATCTATGGTATATCTGTTTAGAATCTTTTGTTTTTCCCAACACCGTCCTTTCCCCTGTTAACTGAAATGCCAAATTAATTATGGAGAATATAAGCTCCACACTTCTATGAGAACAAAAGCTTTGTTTTATTCACCCCTAAAACAGTATCTGACATATCATAGATAATCATTATTTGTCAGATGAATGAAAGGATGGATGGATGGATGGATGGATGGATACTAAATTGCCAAATTTTCTTAGGTGTATTTCTAGAATTTCTGTCATTCCCTCAATTAGTATGCTAATTCTTGCATCAATGCTGTTTCAATTGCTCTTTCATTTATAATATGTTTTGATATCTTTCTTTCAAATTTTAGGGCCTATCTTGTGCATTTCTCTTCAGAATGGATTTACAAACCAGCTTATCAGTTGCCATTAAAATCTTCTTGGGATTTTTCTTGGGGTGCATTGAAGTAATAGATTGATTTCAGGGGAACTGACATCTCTCAAAGTTGAGTCTTTCTTTCCAAGAACTTGATATATCTCACCTTTTATTGAGGCTTGCTTTTCTGTCCTATAGTTAGTTTTTATATTGTTCTTCACATCCGTCTTAGACATTTTAATACATTTTAGTCCAAAGCATTCAATAATTTGTGTTGCTTGTGGGATCAGGAGTTTTTTTTATATAACATATTTGTCAACTGCTAATTGCTGGGAAGGCAGAGCTTGTGAAAAGCTCTCATATGAGCTCCAATGATTTCCCAGGTTCTTCTTTTAGATTCTCTAGGCAAATGAGCATAACATCTCTGAATAATTAGGTTTTTCTCCACCAATACATCTATCCTGTATTTCTTTCTTGTTTCACAGTGATCAAAATGACTCCTCTATGGAAGAGTAGCAAGGATAGTGTGAATTGGTGTTGAATTTTATCAAAAGCTTTTCATACATCGATTGAGATAATGCATTTATGTTTCCTCTTTAACCAGTAATAAAGCGAATTATGTTAACAACTCTGTCAGTATTAATTTATCATTGCATGTCTGGGAAAAACCCTCCTTGGGCATGATAAAGTATATAAGTTAGTGTCTTTTTATAAGAAAGATTGGTCTAGGGGCGCCTGGGTGGCTCAGTCGGTTAAGCGTCCGACTTCAGCTCAGGTCATGATCTCATGGTTCATGGGTTTGAGCCCCATGTTGGGCTCTGTGCTGACAGCTAGCTCAGAGCCTGAAGCCTGCTTTAGATTCTGTGTCTCCCTCTCTCTCTGACCCTCCCTGCTTATGCTATCTCTGTCTCTCTCTCTCTCAAAAATAATTAAAACATTAAAAAAAATTTTTTTAAAAAGAAAGATTGGTCTAGGGGCACCTGGGTGGCTCAGCCAGTTAAGCATCCGACTTCAGCTCAGGTCATGATCTCATGGTTCGTGGGTTCAGGCCCCACATCAGGCTCTGTGCTGATGGCTCAGAGCCTGTTTCAGATTCTGTGTCTCCCTCTCTCTCTGACCCTTCCCTACTCATGCTGTCTCTCTCTCTCTCTCTCAGAAACTAAAACATCAAATTAAAAAAAAAAAAAGCTTTAAAAAATCTATTTAAAAAAAAAAAGAAAGATTGGTCTCCACAGAGCTTTTACTCTGCTAGCTCAGTCCAATTTGGGAATCAGGGGTATGACAGCCTCAAAAAAAATGTGTTTGGATGCTTTCCATATTTTCCATTGCAGAGAAGGGTTTGGACAATATGATTACCTATTGCTTCTTAGGTTTAGTGGAATTTAACAAAACCACCTGGGCCAGATGCAGTTTTGAAGTATAGATCTTTGACTATCTTTAAATTTTTTCTACAGTTAATGGTTTATTCTGATCTTACACCTCTTGACCAATTATTATCATTTATATTTTCCTAGAGGTTACCCATTTTCTCTACATTTTCCAGTTCATTTATATAAAGCTGTATATGTATGGTATTCTTTTCCAATGTTTTAGAAAAACTGTATCTGCATCTGAAGTTATAAACCACCCTGTTTCTTATGACACTTATTCAATTCTTCACATTCTTTTCTCTTGACCAAAATTACCATGAGTCTGTGCATTTTTAAATTTTTCTTACTTAGGGGCGCCTGGGTGGCTCAGTCAATTAAGCATCCAACTTCAGCTCAGGTCATGATCTCACAGTTCATAGGTTCGAGCCCTGCGTCAGGCTCTGTCTGACAGCTAGCTCAGAGCCAGGAGCCTGCTTCAGATTCTGTGTCTCCCTCTCTCTCTGACCCTCCCCTGCTCATGCTGTCTCTCTCTCTTTCTCAGGAATAAATAAAACATTAAAAAAATTTTTAATTTTGCTTATGTAAGTATTCTCAGCTTTTTGCTGTATATTCATTTCGTTAGTCATTATTTTCAGTGTCAGGGGCTTTCCTTTGGTTAATAACTTCTAATTTTAATGTTTTGGATTCAATTAATATGATTTCTGCTTCTGAACTTGTTGGGATTTTCTTTGTGACTAAATACATAATCACTCTTGGATAATGTTCCATATACATGTGAGAATAATCTGTATTATCTGATTGTAAAGGCATTATACATACACTGTATATCTGTTACGTGGAACTCATGACTTCTGTAACTCAAATCCTCCATATTCTTCCTTATATTTTGTCTCCTTGGTCTTTTAATTCCCGATGGGAGTACAGTAAGTCTTTTCTACTCTGATTATGTCCAGTTTATTTTAAATTTCTTTTAGTTTTTTGCTTCATATATTATGAAGCCATGTTGGGCACAAAAGTTTATCCCTGTCATAACTTCTTTGGCCTCATGTCTTTTATTTACAAGAATATTTATATTTATCTCTTTGGAAGCATTTTGCTTTGGGTTCTGTTTTACATGATAGTATTGCTCTACCTGTTTTTTTCTGTTAGTATTTTTCTAGCATTTTAAAAATCTATTTATTTTGACCCTTCTTATGATTTCTCTTTTAACAAGACTCTAAGTTTGTTGGGGTAACAATGTGCCAAGTTTCAAAACTACATTTCCCAGCATCCCTTCTAGATAGGGATGACCAATGAAATGAGAGTGGAGGTCATTAGGTAAGGGTTCTGGAAAGGTATTTTTTTTTTTAATTAATTTTATTTATTTATTTATTTATAGGAGAGAGAGAGACAGCGTGAGCAGGGGAGGGTCACAGAGAGAGGGAGTCACAGACTGAAACAGGCTCCAGGCTCTGAGCTGGCAGTCAGCACAGAGCCCGACGCGGGGCTCGAACCCACGAACCGCGAGATCATGACCTAAGCGAAAGTCGGATGCTTAACCGACTAAGCCACCCAGGCGCCCCTGGAAAGGTTTTTCTTACAGTGAGCTGAATTAGTGGGAGTTTCCCCCTTTTGGTCCTCTTCTGCCCCTTTTTCTTTCTTCCAACCTGGAATACATGGGTTTTTTTTATTTTTATTTTTTTACAAATAGTTTATTGTCAAGTTGGTTTCTATATAACACCCAGTGCTCATCGCCACTGGAATACATGTTTGATGGCTGGAGCTTCAGCAACTATCTTGTTACAGTAAGGAAAATACCAAAAGAATCATAAAGACTTTTCCTTTGATACTTTTGAGCAACTAATCAAAACCAGTCTACTTTCAAACATCTCAATACATGAGAAAAATAAACTCTTTGTGTTTAAACACCACTGTTGCATGTCTGTTATTCCATTAACACTGTTCCTATGTTTTAATGCCTGTGGAGGTAACCAGTATTATTAGTTTCTTGTGTACCCTTCTAAAGATATTCTTTTTATTTTTGTTGTCCTAAGTATATTTTTTTACTTTACATTATAGAAATATTCAGACATACACATAAATAGCAGATAGTATAATAAACCTCCATGTACCCATCATCCAGCTTCAATTATCCATCAATATTCTATGCATATACATGCACACACACACACATGCACACACACACACACACACACACACACACACACACACATTCTTGTTTTATACAAATGCCAGCATATTATTCACATTCTCCATTGCCTTCCTTTTATGTGTTTATTTATTTTTTTTTTTTTAATTTTTTTTAATGTTTTTTTAAATTTATTTCTAGGAAAGAGAGAGAGAGAGAGTGAGCAGGAGGGTCAGAGAGAGAGGGAGTCACAGACTGAAACAGGCTCCAGGCTCTGAGCTGGCAGTCAGCACAGAGCCCGACGCGGAGCTCGAACACACGAACCGCGAGATCATGACCTAAGTGAAAGTCGGACGCTTAACCAACTAAGCCACCCAAGCGCCCCTGTGTTTATTTATTTTTGAGAGAGAAAAGAGTATAAGCAGAGGAGGGGTAGAGAGAGAGGAAGACACAGAATCTGAAGCAGGCTCCAGGCTCCGAGCTGTCAGCACAGAGCCCAGCTTGGAGCTCAAACCCATGAACTGTGAGATCATGACCTGAACTGAAGTCAGTCACTTAACCAACTGAGTCACACAGGCACCCCACCATCTCCCTCCTTTTTAAAATTAATGTTGTATAATGGAGATGGTTCCATATCAGTTTTTAGATTCTTCATTCTCTTTAATGTCTGTCAATATTTCTTTATCATTTCACACATATGCAACTGTATCTGTAGAATAAATTCCCAGATGTGGAGTTGCTGGCAAAAGGTGTATGTATTTGTAATTTTAATGAATGTCACCAAAGCAGCTGCATAGAAGTTATGCCAACTCCAACCCCAATTAGCAGTGCAAGAGAGTGCCTGTTTGCCCACATCTTTGCCAATAATGTATGCTATCAAATGGCTTTACTTTTGTCAGTTTGATCAATGAAAAAAGAGTATGTCATTGTGGTTTTAATTTTGATTTCTCTTATTTAGAAGTCATTTGTATTTCTTTCCTGTTAGTTGCATTCATAGCTTTTGCCCATTTTTCTATTGAGTTGTTAGCATTTTTTCCTCACTATTTTGTAAGAGCTATTTATAAAAGAGAAAACTTAGCTCCCTTGTCTCTGATATGAGTTGCAAATAATTCTCCTGATTTATCATTTTCCTTGGCCTTTGTAACAGTAATATTTGTATTAAAGAAACTTTGTTTTTATGTATTCAATGAACAAAGCTTTGCTTTTTTTGTCTTCTGAGGTCTAAATTGTACTTTATTTTTTAAATATTTGTTTATTTTTGAGAGAGATACACACACAGAGCACAGGAGGGAGGGGGCAGGGAGAGGGGGAGACACAGAGTCCAAAGCAGGCTCCAGGCTCCAAGCTGTCACAGAGCCCAATGTGGGACTTGAACTCACGAGCCTTGAGATCATGACCTGAGCAGAAGTCAGATCCCCAACCAACAGAGCCACCCAGGTACCCCTCCAACATCATATTTTAAATCTAACATGGTTTCTCCTACTATTTTTATAGTTTCACTTTTTTAATCTTTAGGTCTGATCTATCTGAAATTTAGTGTGCTGTATATTGCAAATACAGATTCAACTTTATACTTTTCCAGGTGACCACCCATCTGTCCCAACACCATTTATTGAGAAGCCATTTTCCCCCCAGGGAACTGAAATAACATTTTATCATATACTAAATTCCTGTTTGTGTTTAGGTGTATTTTAGAGTATCTATTTTTTTCTATTATTCTGTCATTCGATTCATACACCAATACCACACTGTTTTCTAATTACTGTCCCTTTGTTACGTTTTTAATATCTGATAAGACCAGTTCTTCCTTCACAGTCTCCTTGCTATTTTCACTCCTTTAGTTTTCTACATTAATGTTAGAATCATCTTGAGAAGTTCCTAAAAACTGTATTGTCATATAAATGTTTGAGATCATATTTAATTTATAGATTGATGTTGGGAGAGTTTCCACCTTTATAAAGCTACAATTTTCTGAGAACAGAGTAGACTTTTGCATTCATTGAGGCCTTTTTTTTAATGCCTCTGAGGAACATTTTAATGTTTCCATACATAAATTTTGCATATTTCTTAAATTTATTTCTACATATTTTATTTCCTTTTTGTTAGATGGAGACTTTTCTTTTATTATGTCTTCTAATTTTCTTATGTCTTTATTTTATTTTGAGAGACAGAGACAGAGAGCGAGCAGGGGAGGGGCAGAGAGAGAGGGAGACACAGAATTTGAAGCAGGATCCAGGCTCTGAGCTGACAGCACAGAGCCTGATGTGGGGCTCGAACCCACGGACTGCAAGATCATGACCTGAGCCGAAGTCGGACACTCAACCGACTGAGCCACCCAGGCGCCCCTATTATATCTTCTAATTTGTTGTTTGTCTAAATGATTTTGTACCGGCTCACTTACTGTATTCATCTTACAAGTCCTTGTAACATTTTTTTAAGAATAGATTCTTTTGGATTTTCCAGATATAGGAGACATATCATCTGCAAATGGCCATCATTTTAATTCTGCTTTTTAATGTTTTAACCTATCAAATTGTGAAGTACAGCACAGACTCAGAGAAGGGCGTAAATCCTATATGTTCTACATGCATTTCCTCTACTTTACATAAAGGGACATACTCTTGTAATAATCCCCAGATCAAGAACTAAAGTTCCACTCTCCAGCCCCAGCATGTCTCCCCACAATCAACTCCCTAACTTCTAGGGTAACCATTTCCTTCTTTTCATCAAAGTTTTGTCGCCTAAACATCCATCCATCAATAAATAGTATGGTTTAATTTTGCCTGTTTTTAAACTTTACATAAATGCAATTCTAATATATGTATTCTTCTATGTCTTGTTTCTTTTACTTGATGGTATGTCCTTAAAATTTAAACATGCTGTAGTATACAGGGATTTTATTCCTTTTTATCCTAGCAAAGTATTCCACGGCATAAATTTATCATAGTGGATTTATCCATTCTATCCCTGCTGAATATCTGGGCTCTTTTCAGCACACGAATGCTCTGGCAAACCATTGTATTAGTTTCCTGTGTCTGCCACTACAAAGCGCCACAAACAGGGTGGCTTACAACATCAGAAATTCATTGTCTCAGTTCTGGAGGCCAGAAGTCCAAGACCAAAGTGTCAGAAGGGCCATGCTCCCTCTGAAAGATCTAGTGGAAAATCCACCTTTGCTTCTGACAGTTTCTGGTGGCTGTGGGAGTCAGTCTTTAGTTTGTGACCACATCACTTCAATCTCTGCCCGTCTGATCACATAGTCTTCTCCTCTTCTGTCTATCTCAAATTTCCCTCTTCCCTTGCCTTGTGAGGAATCCACTTATCACTGGATTTAGGGCTTATCCATAGATCCCAAGATAATCTCATCTCAAGATCCTTAATCGCAACTGCAAAGACCCTTTTACCAAATAAGATCACATTAACAGGGTCTTGGGGTTAAGATGTGCACATATCTTTTGGGAGGTCAATGTTGAACCCATGACAACCATTTACACTTGCTTCCTGGTGCCAGTGTACACAAGTTTCTCCCAAATTTGTACACTTGGTATTGAAATGCTGGCTCCTGGAAGAAGCACGCCTTCTATTTTTTCTACAAAATGCCAGTTTTCCAACACACACTCCCATCAGCAGTATGTGAAAGCTTGCATTGTTCCACAGCCTTGCCAGTTCTTAGAATTGTCAAACTTTATAGTTTCTACCAATCTGGTGGGTGTGTACTATCTTATGGTAGCATTAAGTTCTTTAATGATCAGTGAAGTTGAGCGCTTATATTTATAGACCATTTGGGTTTCTTCTACTGTAAAAAAAAAAAAGTCTGTCCAAGTTTTTGATCCATTTGTTATATTGCGTTATTTGCATTTGTGTTTTTATTTTGTTCCTTCTATCTTCTATTTAGGAGAACATTCTGGGGGCGCCTGGGTGGCTTAGTCGGTTAAGCGTCCGACTTTCGCTCAGGTCATGATCTCGCAGTCCGTGGGTTCGAGCCCCGCGTCGGGCTCTGTGCTGACTGCCAGCTCAGAACCTGGAGCCTGTTTCGGTCTGTGACTCCCTCTCTCTCTGACCCTTCCCTGCTCACTCTCTCTCTCTCTCTCTCCTAGAAATAAATAAAAAGCATTAAAAAATTTAAAAAAAAAAGGAGAACATTCTGTTACATGCATTTCCCTTCTTTTCTCCAAATCTTCCATCAGAACTTCTCATATGGCCCACCCGAACTGAAAGCTAGAGGAAAGGGAATTCTGGGAAAGGTAGTTCAGGTGAGCCAAGTTGACACATTACAAAGCCACCCCAAGCCCTTTATGTAACTCTCTTCAAATTACGTAGCTTGCATGTGCCATCTGCCTCCTGTCAGACCGCTTACTGATTCAGATATGTAGTATTTTTTTAATCATTCAATAAAATATTTCCTTTTTATTTTTTTAAAGATTTTTTTTGGCTCCCTCTGCCTTTTATTTATTTTTTTTTTTACAAATAGTTTATTGTCAAATTAGTTTCCACATAACACTCAGTGCTCATCCCCACAAGTGTCCTCCTCCATGCCCATCCCCTCCTCCCCCCACATCCATCAGTCCTCAGTTTTTGTCAGCATTCAAGAGTCTCTCATGGTTTGCCTCTCTCCCTTTCCCCCACCATTTCCGCCCTTCTTCTCCCCTTTGGTCCTCTGTTAAGTTCCTCCTAATCCTCCTATACGTGCACACATATGATATTTGTCCTTCTCTGCCTGACTTATTTCGCTCAGCATAACACCCTCAAGGTCCGTCCACATTTTTTTTAACGTTTATTTATTTTTGAGACAGAGGGGCAGAGAGTGAGCAGGGGAGGTGCAAAGAGAGGGAGACACAGAACCGGGAGCAGCTCCAGGCTGTGAGCTGTCAGCACAGAGCCCGATGCGCGGCTCAAACTCACAAACTGCGAAACCATGACCTGAGTGGAAGTCGGCCGCTTAACCAACTGAGCCACCCAGGCACCCCAATAAAATATTTCCTAATCTCCATCATATTATTGTCCTTAAACCATAGGTTATTTAAACATGTATTTCTTCATTTCTAAACCTCTGGGGATTTTTCTAGTTATCTTTTTGTTGTGAGTGTCAATTCTCTGCTGCCAAAGACCCCCGGGGAACTCATCCATAGGTGAACAAGTTGGGCTGATTACTCTGCACTGAGGGAGCTCGCGCCATGCAGAGCCATGGGGCATCTCAGAAAGGTTGTATTAGAAAGAACCTACTGTAACATCTGAGCTTTGTGTGATCTTGGGGAGAGTCCAAGGAGGCAAGGGTTTGCTCTAGATGCTGTCAAAAGCAAAGGCAATTCTGTGATTGAAGCTCTCAATAAATATCTTTTACAGGGAGAGCAGACTACAACAAGGCTAAAACTGTGATTGGGAAACCGGCAGCAGGCACCCATATTAGCCAAGCAAGAGGGAGATGTTTGGTATTTGTGGGGTGCACATTGACCTTGGCTTTATCTGTGCTTAGAAAAATTTATGAAGTAGCCTTGCTTCATTTCTTTTCATCTTGATCTGAGCAACCTTGTCTGAGGTTCGGTATTCTGTGAGATTGTTTATGTCCAGTAAGAGAACAACATTACCTAGCTGTGAGCACCAGGCCAGCTTGCAAATGTCAGAAGCTACTATTTTGTTCTCTCCCTCTCTTTTCTCATGGGTTTCCAGCTTAGTTACATTGTGGTCAGAGGTCATGCTCTGAATAATTTTCATCCTTTGAGACATCTTGGGACTTGCTTTAAGTTCCAGTATATGGTCAGTTTTTTGTAAAGTTTCCATGTGTGCCCAAAAGAGTGTGCAGTCTGCAGTTGGGTGCAATGTTCAATACTTGCTCATTAGATTAAGCTACCAAAGGTTCAAATTCATATCCTTACTGACATTCTGTGTCCTTCATCTGGCAATTATTGAAAGACGTGTGTTAAGGTCTCCCAACTCCCCATAGGAATTAGTATTGCTACCAAAAAAAATTGAACCTAAATCCAATCAGCCCTCTGATTCCAACTACTAATTTATAAGAAATATGGAGTTCAGAGGAACTCTGCATTCAGAGTTTAGATGCAGAGATGCATTCATCAACATCCAGACGGTGGGATCTCTATAGTACAAACAATACAACTTTCTCAACAAAGAAGTTGCAAGAAAAAAGTAGAGCTAGAGGGAGAACCTGCAGATTAAAAGTCACTTAAAAACATCTCATTCCACATATAGACCCCAACTGATTCCTCATTCAAAAAAAAAGGAGAAAGAAAAAAAAATGTGACAATGTACAGGATCCAAAATCAATATACAGATTTCAGTATATTTCTGTACACTAATAAAGAAGAAGCAGAAGAAAAATTAACAAAACAATCTATTTACAGTTGTGCCAAATATAATAAAATGCCTAGAAATAAACTTAAGCAAGGAGGTGAAAGACCTGTACTCTGAAAACTGTAAAACACTGATGAAAGAAACTGAAGAGAACACAAAGAAATGGAAAAATATTCCATGGACTGGAAGAACAAATACTGTTAAAAAGGCTTTATTACCCAAAGCAACCTACAGATTTAATGCAATTTCTATCCAAATACCAATAGCACTTTTCAGAGAACTAGAACAAACAGTCCTAAAATTTGTATGAAACCACAAAAGACCCCGAACAAAGCAATCTTTAAAAAGAGCAAAGCTAGAGATAGCGCAGTCTCAGACTTCAAGCTATATTACAAAGCTGTAGTAATCAGAAACATATGGTACTGGCACAAAAATAGACACATAGATCAATGGAACAGAATAGAGAACTTAGATATAAGCCCACAATTATATGGTCAATTAATCTTTCACAAGGCAAGAAAAAATATCCAATGGACAAAAGACAGTCTCTTCAACAAGTGGTGCTGGAAAAACTGATCAGCTACATGCAAAAGAATGAAACTGGACCACTTTCTAACACCATCCACAAAAATAAACTCAGAATGGATTAAAGATCCAAATGTGAGACCTGAAACCATAAAACTCCTAGAAGAGAGCAACGCAGGCAGTAATTTCTCTGACAGAGACCACAGCAACTTCTTTCTACATATGTCTCCTGAGGCAAGGGAAACAAAAGCAAAAATAAACATTAATTTATTCATTTATCTCTTTATTATTGGTTTGCCCTCAGAAGTTTCTATTTTTAAATGGTTTGTAATTCATTACTGTCCTTACTTATTTGGTGCTCAAGTTGTCCCAGATTCAGCCAGTGTAAGCTCGCTGAAGCTAGTTCGTGTCCGTTTTGCACACCACTATCATTTCTTGAGTACTTCCCTACTTTCTGCCACAGTAGAGTTTCGCTATTTTTCTGAGGAGCCCTGGTTTCTTTCAGTGAGGAATAGTAATAGGGACCAAGATGTGATTGCTGGGTGGGCTTTTCCAGTGGAAGGAGCTAAGAAATACATGCATGTACTTAAAGGTATATACTTAACACACATATTTACATATACGTATACATATGCACATATCCACACATACACATCCATCCCTTCATTCCACAGTCATCCCCACAGGCTCCTTTTTGTTTTCAAGTTTTCATTTAAATTCTAGTTAGTTAAGATATATGTCCACAGGCTTCTTTTCTTGTCTTCCTCCATTTCATATTTGTATCTCGATTCTTCCAGTGAGAACCCTGGCTCCCAGCAACAACACAACAAGACAGAGTAGATAGTCAAATAAGCTTTAAAAAGTTTGGGGTGCTTGGGTGGCTCAGTCTTTTAAGCGTCCAACTCTTGATTTCAGCTCAGGTCATGATCGCACAGTTCCTGAGTTCAAGTCCCACATCGGGCTCTGTGCTGACAGCTCAGAGCCGGCTACGGATCCTCATTAAAAAAAGAGTTTTCAAAAATAGTCTTTATGAGTTACCTGGCATTTTCTCTCCCTTTCAATGTGATTATAGTATGCACTTTATATGCAATTAGGTTCATTTGCATTCAGTTTTAAGCTTTTCCCCCTTCCCATTCCTATTGATTTTTCTGTCTGAATATGAAGAGTATTAACATGACCACCAAAGTCGAAACCAATCAAAAAGGCATACTCAGAGAAATACAACTCTCTCCTGTACTCCTTCTGTTCCATTTTCCCCACCCCACGTAGGTAACCAACTTCTTTGTTTTCTGGGTTATCCTTTCCGTGTTTCTTTTTGTAATGATTAGCAGATATGGGTGTTTTTCCTTATTTTCCCTTCCTTATTAAACAAAAGACACCACACTGTATATTATCTTTCTACTTTGCTTTTTCCACTTAATGATGACCTCTGTAAAACCAGTATCAATTCACAGAGAGCTGCTTCATTCTTGTTTACAGCTGTACAATCTTCTATTGCGTGTATATACCATAGCCTGTTCAATTGCTCTTCTATATTTAAACATGTGGATAGTTTCCAACTCTCCAATATTTTTCAATTACAAATAAAGCTGCAATAAGTAACATTGTGTATATGTATTTTCATGATACTAAAAGCATATCTTAAGAGTCCCTAGAAGTGGGATTGTTGCTTTGAAGGATAAACTTCAAAGTTTAAGTCTCAGTAATATAAATTACTGCTTGTTACTGGTCCCTCCTTCACACACCTTATCCCCCACACTTGCTTCATCTTACCTCTTCTCACTTACCACCCTCTGATAATCTATACATACATTTTTATTGTCTGCCTCCTCCCTTTAGAGTATATGCTTCATGTACTTTATTTTATTTTATTCACTGACTGGAATATAGTTGAATGAATGGATCACTGTGCAACATTTCATCATATAATTAGAACATGTTTTATTTGACTCTGGGCTGATAGTGCAAGGAGCCTGTTTCTGATTCTCTCTCTCTCCCTCTCTCTCTCTGCCTCTCCTCTGCTTGCACTTGCTCTCTCTCAATATAAATAAACTAAATTTAAAAAAAAAGAAATTTCCTTGGTCAACTTGGTGAATACAAGTGGTAACTTGTTCATACTTTATCTTATATTCCTATGATATCTAATCATATCCAATTATCTTTTCATAGATGTATTGGTCATTTTCATTTATTCTTCAATGGCTTTTCTGCTTATATCTTAGCCTATTTTCTTCTGTTGTATGATTTCTCATTTTCCTCCTGATCTGTTGGAGTTCTTCATAAAGTCTTGAAATGAATTCCTTGTCTGTTTTATACTTTAGTAATGTCTTCTTCCAGTCTGTCATTTGGTTATAAGCCATGTTAATGGTGACTTTCATCAATACAATTTTTAATTTTGACATAGTGAAATATATCTCTTTGCTTTTGTGCTTTTTATGTCTTATTTAAGAAAGTTTCAGAAAATTTCCTACTACCATTTGTAGTATATTTTATTTTAATGGTATTTGAATTTTGTTTTTCACAATTATATATTTAACTTCTCTGGAAATGATTTTTGACAATAGAGTAAGACAAGAATTTGTTTTCTTTTTTGTCCTTGTGGACCATTGAATTGTCCCATCATCATTTATTGAGTACACTTTCCTTTCCTACTTGCTCATGATGCCTCCTTTGTCATCTACTAGATATGTAAACATCTCTTCTTTTTTCTGAGCCAATACCAGGCTGCTTTAATTAATCAAATTGAAAATTTTCTTACTATCTGATATGGCAAGTATTCTTCTCTATTCTTTTGAAAAACATTCTGTACAATCATTACCACTTTACTCATCCATATAAATTTTAGGATCTGTTTGTTAGTTTCCCACAAATCTATCGAATTTGTATTTAATTCAGAGATCAATTTGGATAAATATTGTAGTGCCACACCTCCTCTTTCATGAATATAGTATATCTCTTCAAATATTTGCTTAGGCAGTCTTTTACATCTTTCACTTAATTTTGATACTTATCTCCATAAAAGTGTTGCATGTTTTCTTTCTTTTTAAAAAAAAAATTTTTTTAATGTTTTATCTATTTCTAGGAGAGAGAGACAGCGTGAGCAGGGCATGGTCAGAGAGAGAGGGAGATACAGACTCTGAAACAGGCTCCAGGCTCTGAGCTGGCAGTCAGCACAGAGCCCGACGCGGGGCTCGAACCCACGAACCGCGAGATCATGACCTGAGCGAAAGTCGGACGCTTAACCGACTAAGCCACCCAGGCGCCCCTCTTTCTGGACATTTAAAGGAGAACCACAAATTAAATTCAAAATTTACTAAGCCACACAGGCGCCCCAAAAGTGTTGCATATTTTCTGTTAGGTTTACTCACAGATACCTTGTTATTGGTATTGCTCTTGTAAATTGCATCTCCTTTGTCTCATTTTCTACTTGATGATTGATAGTATTTAAGAAGACTATATTATGCTAAGTGAAATAAGTCAATCAGAGAAAGACAAATACCACATGATTTCACTCATATGTGGAATTTAAGAAACAAAGCAGATGAACACATTGGAAGGGGATGGGAAGAGAAGAAAGGGAAACAAAGCAAAAGAGACTCTTAATGATAGAGAACAATCTGAGGGTTGATGGAGGGAGGTGGTGGAAGATGGGCATTAAGGAGCACACTTGTTATGATGAGCTCCAGCAGTTGTATATAAGTGATGAATCACTGAATTCTACTCCTGAAACCAATATTTCACTGTATGTTAACGAACTAAAATTTAAATTAAAAAAAAAAAAGAATACTAATTATTTATATATGCTGATCTTCTATCTGGCTACCTTGGTGCAGTTTTTATTAATTTTAATAAGTTGTTTATTGATTCTCTTCTCTCTTTTTTGTAATATAGACTCCATAATTCAATAACTCTAAAATGCTGAAAATTTAGTCTCCTTTTTTAAAATTGGTACTTCCAGTGCAAAGGCAAACAGTGGTGATGGTAGCAGACAGAGGGAATTTATTCTCTGACAAGTATGATGGCTGCTGTAGGCTTTTTGGTAGCTAATCTTTATTAGGTTAAAGAAGATGTCTCTATTAGTGGTTTGATAAGAATTTTCATCAGGTACAGGTATTGATTTATATCTAATCCCTTTTCTGGACCTATTAAGATGGTAATATGATTTTTCTCTTTTAATTTGATATGAATTGAATGACAAATTTTTCTGATGCTGAACCATCCTTGTGTTCATGGGATATATCTTACTCAGTTGTGTGTGTGTGTGTGTGTGTGTGTGTGTGTGTGTGTGTGCTTTATATACTTCTGGATTCAATGTTTTCATAGCAACTTTTTTGAGAAATAATTCATACACCACATAAGTCATCCTTTTGAAGTGTACAGACCAGTGGTTTTAGTTGCTGAATTCAATTTGCTAACATTTTCTTTAGCATTTTTTAGCTATAACTTCCTATACTTGTCCATTTTTATGTTATACTATATTCATAAAAATAAATTTCGGGGGGTGTCTGGGTGGTTCAGTCCATTAAGCACCTGAATTTGACTTAGGTCATGATCTCATGACTCATGGGTTCAAGCCCCATGTTGGGTTCTGTGCTGAAAGCTCTGAGCCTGGAGCCTGCTTCAGATTCTGTTTCTGTATCTCTACCCCTCCCCTGCTCGCTCGCTCTCGCTCTCTCTCTCAAATATAAAATAAAACATTTAAAAAATTGGTAGATTTTCTTGTAGCTTGAACAGTTTGTGTAACTTAGGAAATCTTTGAAAGCTTGGGGGAAAAAATTTTTAATACCTGGAGCCTATTTTTTTCTGGGAAACATTTGAATACTGCTTTAGGTTCTTTAAGGGTGATTTTTTTAAAAATTCAGATTTCCTCCCATCTATCATTACCTAGGGGCTGTTTCCAGAAGCACTGAGCCCTGCACATTCAGATGAGAGCACAGCCAGCCAACAGGTGGATCACAGCCTGGTGGGATCCTGAGCAGAGGACCAGCTAAGCCCACACTCGTACATTGGGGAGACTGGGAGATAATCAATGTGTGCTGTTTTAAACCACTACGTTTGGGTCATTTGTTATGCAGCATTAGAAAACTAATACACCTGCTACAAAGTTGAATGGTGGTTTCCCAAAAGACATGTTCACATGGAAGCTGTGAATGTGACCTTATTTGAGAAAATTGTCTTTACAGATGTCATTAAGTAAAGGATATCAATATGTGATCATTCCGGATTAGGGTGGAACCTAAACCCAATGACCAGTGTCCACATAAGATGTAGACGAGGAGAAAGACACACACAGAAACGGAGGAGAAGACCACGTGAAAGTGGGGGCAAAGAGTCATGTGAACTGGTCACAAACCAACGATGCTTAGGATTGCCACTACCACCCAAACATGGAGAAGTGGACTCTGTCTCAGAGGACTCAGTGGACTCTGTGTTCAGAAGGAACCAAGACTGCCCACATGTCAATCTCAGACTTCTGGCCTCCAGAGCCGGGAAGCTGGGACCACTTCTACTGTCAGCCTTGGCCTTTCCTCTGGGGGCTACTGATCAGCTTTAAGTGTGAGGGCAAGATGCAACTCACACTTGTCAAAGACCTCTCTGCTTCTGTGTGGCAAAGGGCTTAAGGGAGACCGACCTGGATGCTAGGCAAGCCAGAGGAGAATGTCACAGTGGTCCGGGGTAGAGAGGAGGGACATGTGAGCCATGTGAGATGGAGAGGGTGACACATGGAAAAGCTGAATTAGCCAAATGGCAAGAGGAAAGGAGGTAGGATAAAAGATCCTCAGGCTTTGAGCCAGGGTGACAGACAGAACCTGAAGCTGACAGGAGAGACAAAATGTAGAGTGTGCACAGAGCCCACTTGAGACCGAAGAGGGGCCTCAGTTTTTGTACCAAAGTAGACATTGCTTAATGCTTACTAACCCAAAGAAGAGGAAAAGCAACTAAAACAGGAAACAAGCCAGTTACGAGAGGCCTCCCTCAAGCCTGTCTGAGCCCCTAAGTCGTCCCCAGTGGACTGATCAATTCACCAACTTCATCCCTGTTAGATGACTGCAGTGGCCTTTCCTTCCATGGGCTGTGATTCTGAGGTTATTGGACTCCAGTTGGGCCAGGGCCTTCCCAATCCTTCCCTGTTCCCAAATATGCATGATTAACTTCTAGGTACATGGGGCTCAGCTGTTACAGGAATTAAATCTTCTAAGCCTATTCCCCTATTCTTACATTCCTTTTGAATTGTGCTGTAAATCCTGGCAGAGAGCAAAATTTTCCAGAGGGGACAGGCTCTGCCCTGGCTGTACTCTCAAGCTTCCATCCCTTCTGTACTGTTCAGGGCCCATGTGGCCAAAGCCAGTAAACATGTGGTGGCTCCCCCAGAAATGCTCATGTTCTAATCCCTGGAACCTGTGAATGTGACCTTAGATGGCAAAAAAGTTACTAAAGATGTGATTGAGTTAAGGACTTGAGATGGGAAATGAGCAAATCAGAGGACTCTAGATGCTGGCGAGGATGTGGAGAAACGGGCACCCTCCTACACTGTTGGTGGGATGTAAACTGGTACAGCCCCTCTGGAAAACAGTGTGTAGGTTCCTCAAAAAATTAACAATATAACTCCCCTAGGACCCAGCAGTAGCACTGCTAGGAATTTACCCAAGGGATCCAGGAGTGCTCATGCATAGGGGCACATGTACCCCAATGTTCATAGCAGCACTCTCCACAATAGCTAAAACATGGAAAGAGCCTAAGTGCCCATCAACTGATGAATGGATCAAAAAGATGTGGTTTATCTATACAATGGAATACTACATGGCAATGAGAAAGAATGAAATCTGGCCATGTGTAGAACATAGATGGACCTTGAGGGTGTTATACTGAGCAAAATAAGTCAGGCAGAGAAGGACAGCTACCATATGTTTGCATGTATAGGAGGATTAGGAGGAACTTAACGGAGAACTGTGGGGGAGAAGAAGGGGGAAAACGGGGGGAGAGGGAGGGAGTCAAACCATGAGAGACTCTTGAATGTTGAGAACAAACTGAGGACTGATGGGTATGGAAGAGAGGGGAAGGGGGGTGATGGGCATGAAGGAGGGCATTTGTGGGGATGGGCACTGGGTGTTGTTTGGAAACCAACAGGACAATAAACTATTAAAAAAAAAAAAGGACTTGAGATGGGGAGGTGATCCTGAATCATCTGCGTGGGCCCGAACTGCAACCATATGTATCATCTTAGAAGAGGGTGATCTGAAAGACAGAAGTAAGAAGGTGACATGATGAAAACAGAGAGAGATTTGAATATGCTCTGTTGGTGGCTTTGATGATGGAGAAAGGAGCCACGAACCAAGGAATGTGGCTCCAGAAGCTGAAAAAGACCAGAAAATAGATTCTGCCCTAGGGGATCCAGAGGGAACACAGCAATGCCAACACCTTGACCTTGGCCTAGTAAGACGGAACCCCCCACCTTCACTACTGACTGTATAAGCTCCAGGTCCTGAGGTGGACCCTAGCAATTTAGTAGTTGTAATTTTACATTCTTTTTCTTGAAGATGGCCTTCCAAACTGAATAAGCTTTAGACCTCACAAACCAGGGATCCACCCATGCCCATGCCTAAACCACTCACTGGCAAACTGAATGAGACCTTTACGAGTAGTGCTCTCTGTCAGTGACATTCCAAAATGGTCCTGACAGAATGGCTAAAATTAACAACATGGGAAATAATAGATGTTGGCGAGGATGTGGAGAAAGGGGAAAGCTCTTACACTGTTGGTGGGAATGCAAACCGGTGCAGTCACTCTACAGAACAGTATGGAGGTTCCTCAAAAAACTAAAAATAGAACTACCCTATGATCCAGCAATTGCACCATTAGGTATTTACCGAAAGGTTACAAAAATAAAGATTCAAAGGGGCACATGCATCCCAATGTTTATAGCAGCACTATCAACAGTAACCCAATTATGGAAAGAGCCAAAATGTCCATTGACTGATGGATGGATAAAGAAGATATAGTGTATATATCCAATGGAATATTACTTAGACATCAAAAAGAATGAAATCTTGCCATTTGCAATGACATGGATAGATCTAGAAGGTATTATGCAAAGCGAAATAAGTCAATCAGACAAAGACAAATACCATATGATTTCACTCATATGAGAAATTTAAGAAACAAAACAGATGAACACAAGGGAAGTGGGGGGTGGAGAGAAGAAAGGGAAACAAACCACTAGAGTCTCTTAATAGAGAACAAACTGAGGGTTGATGAAGGGGAGGTGGGTGGGGAGAGGGGCTAGATATGTGTTGGATACTAAGAAGGGTACTTGTTGGGATGAGCACTGGGTGTCGTATGTAAGTGATGAATTTTACTCCTGAAACCAATATAGCACTGTATGTTAACTAGTTGAAAAAAATTTTAATTAAAAAAATAAAATGTTAAAGTTAAAAAATAATAACAAAATGTTAAAGTTAAAAAAGAATGGCCCTGGGGCGCCTGGGGGGCTCAGTCGGTTAAGTGTCCGACTTCAGCTCAGGTCATGATCTCATGGTTTGTAGGGTCAAGCCCTGCGTCGGGCTCTGTGCTGACAGCTCAGAGCCTGGAGACTGCTTCAGATTCTGTGTCTCCCTCTCTCTGTGACCCTCCCCTGTTCACGCTGCCTCTCTCTCTCTCTCTCTCTCTCTTTCTCTCTCCCTTTCAGAAATAAATAAAACATTAAAAAAAAAGGTTTAAAAAAAAAAAAAAAAGAATGGCCCTGACAAAGACTCTCTCTTTGATCAAATTCTAGGCAGGCTCCTCAGAGCCCTCTTCCTGACTAAGCTACTAGGCACCAACCTTGGCCTATAAAGAATTGAACAAAACACAAACATAGTTTCTAACAGCTCAAGTCTGTATCTCTAGGATGACTTTAGCCTCCATAAAGTGCCTGCCTGAGAAAATTCAAGGCTGCAAAAAGAATTTCCATTTTGTTCCATCCAATATCTGAAGATAGGACTCCTGTCTCTCAGCCTCTGTGGGAAAGCAGAAGCCAAAGTTCGAGAAGTACTAGTTAGCAAACTCATGTTTCATATGGCCTACACTCCCTTCCCACTTTTTGTAGCTTTTCACTCCCCGTTCTCTACTGAGCCCATGCACTGCCCTCCCTTGCTCCTCCCTTCTCCCTTGAAAATGCTCCACTACCCTCTTCCTATGAATTAAAGTTGTGTTGAGTTTACACTGGGATCTCTTTCCTATTGCAATAATATACAGATTAAGATTTGTCCTTGCCACTTTAACTAGGGTCCATCTTTGATTTTCTTTGGCATCCCCCAAGTCCCTGCTCCCTGGTTTATACTCCCTGTGTGATGCTCCAGCCTGCAAATCCAGTAGGCAGCCATGCATATGACCTAATTCCAGGAGCTCTTTAAATCTGGATCTAGAAGATAGAGACAGGGAAGTCAGAGACTCAAATGGGATTCAATGAGAGGAATTCAATGAGAGAGAAATTCTCCTGCAAGCTTTGGAGATGGAGTGGACCACATGACCATGAAAGCAGATGGTGTATGGAAGGTAAGAGCAGCCCCTGGCTGACAGCCATCAAGAAACAGGACCTTCATTCTTATATCCACAAACAGCCAAACATGGCCAATGAGCTTCATGAGTGTTTGGAGCAGAAGGCAGCCTGGCAACACCTTGGCTACAGCCTGTGAGGCCCTGAGAAGAGAACTCAGGCATGTAATGCCTGGAACTTTCAATCAACAAAACTATGAGCTAATAATGAGTGCTGGTGAAAGCCACTAGGTTTGTGGTAATTTGTTATGCAGCAATAGCTAGCTAATATACTTACCAATCATGATTTGCCCCTAGCTAGAGAGAGCTGAGCACATGGCTCCAGCAGGCTAATACCAAAAAGATGGGGGCTCTTCTCCTCCCCTTCCTGCAGATTGTAGCACAAAGATCACCTCCTCAGCATCCCTTTTTCACCTCCCTCTCCTCCTAGGCTACGTTTGGACTCTTTCCTACTCTCAGGTGCCTGGAATTTTCCCACATGGCAGTTATCACCATTTTTAGCCGCACATGTAACTGTGAGGTTACTTTTCAATGTCTATACTATGACATCCATGAGGGCAGGGAGATGATTGGTCCCAGGTCCCAGCTATATTCCAACACCTGACAGAATGCCTGGCACACAGTTGGTGCTCAATAATTGGGATGAATTACCAGGCACATGAGGCAGTGATGCTGAGGAGGTAGTCAGAGAAGCAGCCCTGGAATCCCAGGTGGTGAAGAAAGGGAGCCTGGAAAGGGCTGGGCAAAGGCGAGTGGAGGCAGGGACTGGCACTGTCTCCCATCAAGGTCAAAGGATTGTAAAGAAGCAAGGCTGGGTGGGAGAATGGAAGGAGGAGGTGTGGGCCCAGAGAAGGTACCTAGGCAGAAGAGGTCAGGGTGTGGGGGAAGGTCAGCAGGCCCAGGGCTGTGCCATTTACAGCAGGGAACCAAGGCAGCCGTGGGAGGAGAGGTTAGACATAAACAACAAGGATATTTGAGATGGATTCGACTAGATGTGGTGAACCTAGAAGGGCCAGATTTTACACATGGATGGAGGAATGCAGGTACAGGAAGTAACACTGTAGGGCAAAGAAGGTACCAGTCCCTTCGTTTGCCCCCATGGTGTGTGGGGCAGGAGATGGAGTGTAAGGTGGTGGCCCCTCAGTTGAGACAGGAGGTGGAGGAGAAGGAAGTATGAGGGCCAAGAGTAACAGGCATAATGGAAAGCTTGGGGAAGACAAGAGCAAAGGAGATAATGTAGGTCCAGTGCAGAGAGGGAGAGGGGAAAGGATGGATGCCCAGCATCTCAGCGCTGACCGACAGGAGTCAGGAGGTGAGTCTGATACAGTCGACTGCAGGCAAGATTTCCCAATGGACCTCTGCACTCACTGGTGGCCCACTCACAGGGGTCCAGGTCTGTAGATACATTTCCTTCTTTCCCACCAAACTCCGAGCACCATGTCTATGCCCCAAACCCCTAGCCCAGGCTGGCCAGAGTGGATGCTCTACGAATGTCAGTGTCTTTGATTGATACCTACTATGTGACCCAGTCTGAGGATACAAATGGGGATTTAGGAGTGGGGGTTGCCGCCATGCATTCCCTGCCCTCACAGAGCTTATAGTCACAAAAGGAAAAGGGGTATCTTTCCAGGAATAAAGTGAGGTCATGAAGTAACGATGCTGGAGACAAGCTCTGAGCAGAGCAGGACTCTGTCACAAAATCGAGCACAGCAGAGCCACTCCCTAGTGGTGCCATCTTGAGCACGGTATTCACCAACGTGAGCCTCAGTTTCCTAACATATATTCTTCATTTTGGCTACATATACCCCATGAGGTTTTGGCACATGCATCCCACTTCTATGGGATACTCTCCTGCCCCTGCGACTCATCCTTCAGGCTTCAGATTCAAGGCCAACTGCTCAGAGGCCTTCTCTAAGCCCCACCCATGGGAAGAATCAGTGAAGGGAGGGCTTGTAAAATGAAATGTGGAAAAGCTACAAAGTGCTTTTGGTATTTCCTTGAACCGTGAGATCTGAACGGAATGTAACTTTCGGAAAGTCGGTAACCAAAGCAATGGAGTTGAGAGCATTTCCCAGCAGGGTGGCTTTAATCATTTGACCATGTGGCCACAGAAGCTGCCTCTGGCCCTTCCTGGGCCACCCTGGTCTGAGTCACATGACTTCCTAGGTTAGAACATATGTTTCCATCAGCCAAGCTGCTGATCAAAGACAGATCTTGTCACCACTGGTCACCCTTCCACCCCCCTACCTTTGGAACTATACTCACTGACTGAGAGCCAGTTCTCAACCTTGAGGCCTCAGGGACCTGAAATAGAAACCCCCAAGGCAAGGCTTCTGGAAATGGTGCCTTCCGGTGGAAGAGAGATCACCTGGGCTCTGAGGAGCTCCCGAAGGAGGCTAAGGACAGTGAATGAGACACAGGTGGCCCATGAAGTTTCAGAACGTAACAGAGGCAAGGCAGGAGACACTTGGAGAGGGTGTCTGTGGCAGAAGGGGTCCCAAATGTGGGTAAATGACCCAGCCTGAGGAGACAAGGGTACTGGTGGCCAGTGGGGCTGCCAGCTTGCTGGGTTGTGTGATTTTTTGACAAAATATGCCAACTACCTCCTCTGGGCTACCTTCTTTCCAGTTGGGGCACTTGGAGATGCAAACAGAAGGCAGCCACACTTCTTATCACTTCTATGCCTCCAAAGGTCCCTCAGATACCTCATCACTTGCCCTTGCCTGGGAGGAGGGCTTAAAACTGGCCTTCAAGGCCTCAGGCAGGACTCAAGGCCCCAGGATCCCTGAGAAAATAGCCCTCTCAATCCCCCTGTCTTGGATGCTGCATCGTGGGAGCTCTGCTACCCTCTACATTTCACTTAATCCTCAGGTGTACAGTTTTGAGAAACATGTCATGCTGTAGGCACCAGAGAAATGGCTTTCCTCCATCCCTCAAATCCTAACTTGAATCAGGACCAAAGGACATCACCCTGGTGTTTGAGGATTGTCATGCACATGTATTTTTGAGGGCTCACTAATTCAACATGGCTACTTGAGCCTTTTCATTGGCCACAATGGATGGGTGGGGGGAGATACCTGGTGATAAGCTTCATCTTTCCTTTTGTCCTGGTGGTCTTTGAGAAAACGCCACTGCTGGGTAGCTCAGTTGATTGAGCATCTGACTTTGGCTCAGGTCATGATCTTGCGGTTTATGAGTTTGAGTCTCACATTGGGCTTACTGCTGTCAGCGCAGAGCTCGCTTTGGATCCTCTGTCCTTCTCCTCTCTCTTCCCCTTCCCCTCCCCCTCAATATAAAGAAAACATTTTCAGATAGATACATAGATAGATAGATAGATAGATAGATAGATAGATAGATAGATAGATAGATAGATAGAAAATGCCACTACTATAAGACCCCATTATAGTTCAAATGCCTGGAACTGCCTTGGGATAGACAGGAGAAGTGACATAGAATTGCTATTCCTAGTTCTAATATCAACAACACTGAGAGTACCTAAAGTCCACCCACTTCCTCTGCCAGATCTGCCAACATGCAATACACACATGCACATCAACTGCAGTCCCCAAGTCCTCCCCTAGCATGGTCAGCTTCATGCCCAGGTGGCCCTCCTTCCTCCTCATGTTCTCTTTTCAGCCTTTACTCCCAGGGCCTGAGAGGAAGATCCCCTCATTTGGGCAGGGGTGGGCTTAATACATATCTGCAGGAGACCATTCTAGGTGATGTTCATGACTGCATAGGCCTGTGGGACTCCCTGGCTCCTCCTTATCTCCTTTATCCAAGTAGGTGACCCACAGACTGCATAATGGCCCCAGACCTACACTTAACCAAAACAAAGAGGACGCTGCCAGAGAAGAGAAGTGTGAGCTAGGGGGTGACTGACAATTGTCCTTGGGCCAGGAAATTAAGACTGGGATCAAATCTTAATCTAGGTTTTGTTCTAGAACGACTGACTACCAGAACTCATTCATCTGAGACTTACAAAAGGGCAGGAGGCTTTAGTCCCATAATGAGCTAGTGTCAGAGTTCATCACATGCTTAACATGACTGGGAACAGTGCAGTGCTTGTTTACAAAGGGCAAGGTGACTTGTATGAATTTGCAGATGGAACTAAACCCCTAAAGCCAGGTCAGGTAGGGTGGCTCCTGTTGTGACACATCAGTTACCAGTGGCACCATCTGCCTGGTTGGCTGTCTGGGGCAAATCACTTATGTTGAACTTATAAGGGATTCTGTGCCTCTTAAGGCTGTGGATTCCATATTCCACCAAAGGAAAGTCTATTTTGTGGTGCAGATTCATTGTGCCTAAAGGCTAGATCACTTGGCTGGGAACTAGCACTCTGCATATGGTTTCCCTTGCAAATCCCATCACCCATGCCAGATGAGTAGTCTGCTGTTGCCGTGGTGAATTAGTGTTATACTGCGACCTTGATTCTGAACAGAAATGTACGTTGCCTTGACCGTGATTACACAAAACGCGTTGTCTAGGAAACAGAACAGGAAGGGCTAGATCATTTTTGGCTTTGACTGGAAGTCACACAGGGTTACCTTGTACCCAGTGGGGTCTCAGCTTTCCACAAGGGCCTCTAGGCTTTGTGTTTGTGTGTGGGACAGAGAGAGAGAGAGAGACAGAGACAGTGACAGAGACAGAGACAGAGACAGAGAGAGGGGAAGAGCGCTAGCTTCCCTCTGCATACGTTGGGAAGCTTCAAGCCAAGCCAAGCTTCTGCAGCTGTTGTTTGGAACCAGACCTGGCTTGCAGTGCCCTCTCCCATCTCTTACTGGGAGGCTGCTGGGGAGCAATAATAACTCTGGCCTCCTGCCTGTTCTGTCACCCAATGCAGTTCCAGATCTGGGGAGGCGTGATACTGTGGGAGCGCTCCACGGGGCTCTGGAAAGTGCTGGTTTCCCATAGAGAGTGCCTAGATCCATCTATGGGAGGCTCCCACACACTCTCCTCCCTCTCTTCTCTCTCCTTCTTCCCTTTCTTCTCTCGGTCTCTCTCTGTCTCTCTGTCTCTCTGTCTCTCTGTCTCTCTCTCTCTCTCTCTCTCTCTCTCACACACACACACACACACACACACACCCCAAGCACAGATTGACACAAGAGTAGCTTGTTGAGACTCCAATCTCTGTCTCCACGTAAACCATGTGTGTCCTCAGAGCTTGTTTCCCACACAAGCCACAAAAGCCACCGTGATCTAGAAAGGAGACTACAAGGAGGGATCCTATGAGTCTGTGGCTATACATGCTGGGGTGGTGGCAGAGGCCAATTCCAGCAGGGCACATTGAGTAAGGCATTGTTTGACTTCTGGCCCAATGGCTTCCTGTTTGTTCCTAGCCCAGGGTCCTTCCCTCTCACAACCTGAGAAAAGCCCAGGTTAGGAGCACATCTACTCCTTTCTCTTCCTCAACCACAGGCTCACCTACCTCACCAATCTATCAGAAAGTGCTGTTATTTCAGCACCGTAGTACACTTCCTGATTCTTCCTGTTCTTTCTGATTCTTACTATGTCCCAGGCCCTGTTCTCACTCAATTGACAACTTCGTATAGAAGAGATACAGGAAATACTTCCCAGAGAAATAAGCAAGAGAGAGAGATAACCATGAGGCAACTAGCAAGGAGAGGAAACGAGAGGGTACATTCATGGTGGAACAAGTCAAGTGTTCCAGAAAAGTCAAGAGATGATCTAGCCCAAATCCCAGCACCTAGAAATTCCCATCATTAACACTGCCCCAGGTGTGCAATGATAGAAAGATGGACAGATGCATGAAGAAGTAGGGGAGACAAAACTATTTCCCCCAAATAACATCATCCAGTATATTCCGTGAAAGAAGCCAGACTCAAAAAGCCACATAGTGTATGATTCCATTGATATGAAATGTCCAGAACAGGCAAATCCATAGTGACAAAAATATATCAGTAGGTTCCAGGGTCTGGGAGAGCAAGGAATGGGGAGTGCCTGATAATGGGCACAGAGTCTCCTCTTAGAACACTGGGAATGTCCTGGAAGTCAATGGTGATACTGTCCATACAGCTTTGTGAATATACAGCAGTAAATACACTGAATTATACACTAAAATGGTATGTGTATTATATCTCAGTGAAAATGGAGTCATGACACATGCAGTGTTTATTATAAAGTATTACACACAAGGGGCACCTGGGTGGCTCAGTCAGTTAAGCGTCTGACT
This sequence comes from Proteles cristata cristata, assembly GCA_017311185.1. Lineage (NCBI taxonomy): Eukaryota > Metazoa > Chordata > Mammalia > Carnivora > Hyaenidae > Proteles > Proteles cristata. The sequence goes on from JAESUZ010001368.1 coordinate 40,560, forward strand.
CTTGATTTCGGCTCAGGTCATGATCCCAGGGTCATGGGATGGAGCTCCGTGTGAGGCTCCACACTTATCATGGAGCCTGCTTAAGATTATCTTCCTCTCTCCCTCTCTCTCCCTCTCTCTCTCTCTTCCCCCCATCTCTGTCTCTCTCTCACTCTCTCTTCCCATCTTGCCCACTCATGCTCTCTTTCTCTCTCAAATATAAATAAATAGATAGATAAATAAATAAATAAATAATAATGTATTACACACAAATACACAAGTATTTGTGAACAAGGAAAAAACAGAAAATGAAAAGAATTGTTGAAATTGTAATAAATGTTTCTTTACGGGAAGTCTTAGTTCCTTAAAGATCTCGCAAAAGTTAAGGAATGAAACTATGAAAAATACTAAGCTTTGGAAATACTGGAAACATGCTTGCTTTCATGTTCCAACACAGTATCCAGCGACCCCATTCTAACAGAGAAATCATCCCAGGCTCTTCCTCCCACCCGTCAGCTTTCCACCTCTGGTTTGTGCTACATGATGACTTTTATGTTGTCAAGATTTCTAAGATTTGCATTGTGTCCTAGAGCGGGACAGGTATGACTGCAAAATCCCACACTTGTGTAGGATTAGTTCTGCACGCACACAGATTCAGCCTTTGCTCTTCCATCTCTATGTTCTTGGTTTCGATTTCTCTTTCTTGTTCAGCTGTCATTCTGACTTTATGCTTTTTGTCTTGACAGACAAGTTGGATGGGATTGTTCTTCTCTCTATTCTCTTTTACAGGAATACCAATTTTTCCTGTACACACACACACACACACACACACACGTGTGTATATAATTTCCTTTTCTAGCTTCTCTCCAAGCCCCTGCTCTCTCTCATTTTGTACAAGACAAATATGTGGCCATTATGTATGTGGTCTCTTGGTCGTATTTATTCAAAGTGTGAATTGCTCTTAGTGTGGCTTTTATTACAGTAATATTTGTGTTTCTCTCTTCCAATTCTTTTCTGAGTACTGCTACCTTCCTCTCATTTCCTTCTATTTTCTCATCATCTCTTCTTTAAGTTCTCTTTTCCAGGGCAGCTGGTTGGCTCAGTCAGCTAAGTGTCCAGCTTTTGATTTTGGCTCAGGTCATGATCCCAGGGTATTGGGATCTAGTGCCACATCAGGGAGCTCTGTCCTGACGGCACAGAGCCTGTTTGAGATTCTCTCCCCCCGCCCCGCCCCATCTCTCTCTCTCTGTCTCTCTCTCTGTCTCTCTCTCTGTGTGTGTGTCTGTCTGTCTGTCTCTCTCTGTCTCTCTCTGCCTCTCTGTCTCTCAAAATAAATAAATTGAAAAACGAAATTCTCTTTGCTTTTGAGAAATCATGTTTTCTAGAATTGCTTTGCATCTAGGGTTTTTTTGTGGTTTTGGTTTCTTTTGTTTTTTGTTTTGTTTTTGTCTAGAGTCTTCCTGTATTTTTTGTGCAATTTCTCCTTGTGATGTGCTTTTCATCTGCTCTTTGCTTCTGTTCCTTTCCTCCTCGTATTATGTGTGTAACTGTTGCTGTTGCCAGTTTATGCATAGGACCCATGATGGGTTGTGAACATGCTTGCTTTTGCCCACACGTCCACACTGTCTCTAGCTTCCACATTATCTGAGTCTCCGTAGTGATGCTCCACAGCTCCTGAGGCCTCTCCCTAAGTTTCATCGGTCTAACCAGAGATGTGTATTCTATTTGTCCATGCCTTTGCAGACTATGATCCTTGAGCCACGAGCAGTCTGATTCTAGCCCCCTTCCTGAGGAGGCATTGCTGACCCAGCTGGCTCCCTGCCCCCATCCAGACATGGCAGTGTTCGGCTGGACAGCGTCCTAATTTGTGGTTTGGAGTTGCTGCAGTTCCCAATGCCGTTTTCCTCTTTGAAGCAAAGCCAGCCCATCATTCTTCTGTGTGACTAGAGAGGGAAAGAGGCCAAGGCCTTGACGGAATTTCCTTTCTTAAGTAGGTATCTTTTGCAGGCGGCTGATACCTCGGCATGAGCGCAGAGCACCCCTGGCTCCAGCCTCCCTCTGGCTGCGCTGGTCACAGGGAGCTCTGGACTGGCTCTGGCCCCTTGGACGGGCAAGATGAGGCTTCTTGGGCAATTCCTGAGTCTGAGCTGTTCTCAAATCATGAGCCGGCAGGGCACTAGATTGTGGACCTTCTCATTCACTTCGGAACAAGTTAAAAGAGAACGTGACCTGAAGCAGCCCCTGGCAGGCCAAGGTACTAAGGAGCGCAAGGCATCAGGGCAGCATGTCCCAGGAGGACAGAGCGGAGCAAAGGGCAACAAGGAGCCAGCAGCCAGGGCCGGGCAGCCAGGGCCACGAGGTCTCTGTGAGCAGGGTGGATCAGGGCCTTGTTCACGGCCAGGCCGCGGTGTGCCTGCGGTTAAGGTTCCTTCGAAATCGGAACTCACTCGCAAGGGAGACAGGTGATGTAGCACAGGGATTATACCCCTCTTGGTCCAGGGACGGCTCCTTTGGGGCCTGATTACAGCACAGCTGCCATGTGGGAAGCAGAGACGGTGAGAACTGGAGGGGAAAGAACGAACTGGAAGCCCCACCCGCGTCCCACCATTTCACACCTGGATGAGGCAGGTGACCCGCAGGAGGTGTACTTGTCCCCATGGAGCCACACTCACCCCTGGCCCAACACTTGACCTATACTGACCTCATGAGTATGTTTGTAAATAACTCTTGCTTCATCTCTCCCTTCCAATTCTTATGCAAATTTCTCCTGCCGTCAACCCTAACTCAGGACCGTACAGGACAGGGAATTCTGGGAGAACTAGTTGCAGCTTAGCCCAGTGGACATGCTTTACTTGATAAATGCTGTCCTCTATCCGGGGGTGCCTCCCTGCTTCCTCTGGCCCTCCCCAACACCCCTGTATGTGGTGAAGGGCCATCCATTTTGTTTCAGAAGCACTTGTGTCTTTGGCTCCCAGAGCCTCCCATAGCGCTGTCCACACCTGCACCTGTCTCCACTGGTGCTGGGGGTGGGGGGGGGGGGATGGCTGAGAGAGAGGATCACTGAGGGGGACCACCAGGGGCCAGTCCTGTGGAGAGCACAGCTAGGAAGCGCCATCCCTGCAGCAGTGCGGGAGCCAGCTCAAGCCTGAGTTCCTGGTGTGGCCCTCGTGGCAAGCTTCCTAAGTCCACCGAGATCCCAGCACATCTGGAACGCACCAGATGGCAAGAAGAGCAACTTAACACAACAATGATGGAAGCCGGCCACTACGGGAACAGGCATGCACTGCGTCTCAGCCCTAAACCTTCGAAAAGACAGCTGTGGGGCCCGCAAGGTGGCCGCTGGGACACAGGCTCACCAAGGTCTCCCTCAAGGCCACCCTGAGCCTAGATCCCTGCTTACCCAGAAATTGTTGGCTCCCTGGGGACCTGGCTGCTGGGAGAGTCTCTACAGCCCTGCCCCGGTGGACTTGTACCCTGAAGCCCAGTGTGGCCATCAGAATGTGTCTGCAGAGCAAGACTCAGCCCCCTGTGCCAAGCCCCTATTGGGGAGCTGCTCAAGGCCAGTTCCCGAGTGCCCTCCAAGAGCAAAAAGTTTCCCTTCTCCCTCAAGCAGCCAGCAGGTTTCCCTCTATTTCATTGTTCGGGGCGCTCCATAGTGGGGTCTTATTGGTCTTCTGCTGAGTACAGTCACTCCCTCTACAGACAGGAGCTGGGCTGGGACTGGAACAGGCATGCGGCCCGCTGGGGGTGCCAGCAGCTACTGCACTGGGCTTCAGGGAGGGCAGTCTTCTCTCCAAGCTGCCACTCTTAGCCAACTGTCAGCCACGGATCTGGCCCCACCCACTGCAAAGGGTGTGACTGGTGGGGTAGAGCCCCCCGCACCAACTCCTCAGGACTCTACCAGGTGCCCCAGAGTACAGACAGGGACAGGAAGGAGCTAGACCGACGTGGACTTGCACTGTGGGCCAGACAGGGTAGACGAAGGAAACTGAGAAGGAAATGTGAAAGATGTTATCAAGGCCTGTGAGGACGTCTCTGACAACCCCATCTGGAACATGAGTGAAGCACCAGAAGCTCTGGGGAACCGGGGTCAGGAGCTCCCCCAGCAACCAGTCTGCTCACCCCCTCAGCAGGCTGATGTCAGCCGATGTGTTCTTCCTCTAACACACACACAGACTTCCCCTGGGCCTGGGAGGGCTTCTCAGGCAGGGACGTGCACCCTGCTGCTCACCCCAGACTGGGGGTTCCCCGCTCTCCACCAGACTGACTCCCGCCTCAGTCTTCAGCTGTAGCACTAGTCCCAAGATACAAGAGGCAAAGGCCCACCCACGCTGCCCCATGCCCCAGGGGTCTACACCGGGAGTTCCCCAGGCCTGCTTATCGCCAACCTGCCCTGGAGGCACTAGACATGGCCCTAACTCCCAGCTGCCAGTACAAATGTCTGCTCCTGTGCGGACAGTGGGTGCTCTTTCAGCAGGGGTCACTCGGTCCCTCCCGTACTGTGTCATCTTTAGCAATCACATCCCCCCCAGCTGCCAGCAGCACAGATTAGCTGAAGAATGGCAGGGGTCTCATGGCCGTTTGGGGAGGGCCGGAGGGCCAGTCCTGGAGGCTTTGCAGAGAGGAACAAGGGTCTGAATCACACCGCTGTGCTGCGCTGAAGGCACTCCTACGGCAGCGGGCACAGACACTGTGACTTGCGGCACTGACGCAGGACACGGATGCTGCCATGGGAACCGCAGCTGCGGCCGCTCCTCGGGAGACAGGTCTCGCTGCCCCTGCTGCTGCCAGCCCATCTGAGAGCAATCTGTGGGGCCCCCATTTCCTCCCATCTCTGGCCTGAGTCATCTGATGGGTGGGTCCTGCTCATGTGCCTAGGCCCTAGCTGCAGCGGGAGCTGGCGGAGTGCCAATCTGGCATTTTCTGCTCCTTTCATAGGTGGCATCATCAAATGGCAAATTCCTGGGACAGAAGGAATGAGCAGTGTCCACCGGGATCACCCAAATTGTCTGACGGTTTGCCACTGTCCTTAGTGTGAAACCCAACTACCCCCCCCATTCCTGAACATTACCCCTTCAGAGAGCAAACCTTCTCCTCCCCCAGCTATTGTGGGTCCTCCTTCATTGTGCATCCCATTAGCCCCATCTTTTTCTTTGCCTTGAGAGTTAAGTCTTTTTGCAGGTTGAGGGGGTATGAAAATGGACCCATTCTCCCAGAAACCCCACAAGTGTCTAAAGGTCATCAGTTGCTCAGTAAGTACTGTCAATGTTACTCCATGCTAAGATTTTCACATTAGAATACTTTAAATTAAAATACATTTTTTTTTCAAAAATCCTATCACTTTTTAATGCTGGCACTGTCACCAAGGATGCTATAGGCTTTGGAGTCATGACAGCTCTTGGTTGAATGGTCCCACTCCATGCATCACACACCTTAAACAATACTCAGTCCCAGGAACCGGAAGCCAGTGACCCCTCAGCCTAGTAGGGAAAAAAACAGGACTACACCCACTCAATTTCAAAGGGAAAAGGACCATCCCAAGATGAGAACCAATGGAACCCCAAAACTTTGTAATTCACCTATAAAATACAAGAAAGGCCCTGATCGTATCCTAGTTTTCCTGGCAAACTGCCTACCCTACCTTCTCACTGGAGAAGCCTCCCATAGGTGCTGAACAAGAATTTTTTTCTGCCCCCCTCTCCCAACCCCAGGTGACCCTTCCCTCGACCACCCATAGCAGAGGCAAGACTCAGCTGAAACATTCAATGAACTTTATTGAACATAAACACTTACTGAAACCACTGAACAGAGGGAGTGACAACACAGACAGGAACGTCTAACGGCCACTACAGCCCACAGGTCACGGCACCCCTCCTCTCGGGGCCCCAAACGGGGTGCCTCTGTTCCCCCCAACACCGTGGCCCTCCTGCCATAGTCTCCCCTCCTGAGGGCCCCACGATCGGCCTCTGGCCAGGATGACGGGCGCTGGCCATGGACCCTCACTCCAGGGCACCCTCCCCTCTGGCCGACACGCTGGGGCCTGTGCCTGGCCTAGGGCCTGCACAGGACGGTCACAAGACTGGAAAAGGCAGCAGGGGACACACGGACAAGCCAAAGAAACGGAGTCACAAGTGACAAGGGAGTGGCACATCGGAACGCAGTTTTGGTGGAGACTCCCGCAGGCCACCTCTGTCCTTGGTCCAGTTCTTCCTTCCTGAGGTCAGGGGGTGAGCACCAGCCGCGCCGCGCCCTCCTCCGTCCTTCCCTTCCCGCCGTCTCCTGGGACTGGGCTCCAGAGGCCTCCGGGGCGGGGTGGGGGCGGCTGCTCAGATAAGCGCACACACACACACACACACACACACACCCCCCTCCACAAGAACAAGCAGTGGCTGGCCTAAATCTACGCCAAGAAAGCAGACAGATGTTGAGCTCACGACACTGCACGAGCGCGAGCAGAGCCTGGGCTCGCGCCGAAGCTCGTGGCACGCACCCGGGCTGAGAGGTGGCTGCTGCCTTAGGCCAGGACACCCACCGCGGGCTCCTGCACACCTCAGGGCTCTGCACGGGAATGGTAGCTAGTGTGTGTGTAGGGGGAGCAGGGGAGCGCAACTTGACACGGGGGTCACTAAGGGGCCTCCAGAGACACAAGTGGGCTTCCCCGAACATGGAGCAACGTGCTCCAGGGGTCAGAGAGTGAGCGACCTCCTCTTGGGAGGCCCGAGGGGCTGGCACCGTTGAGACGGCCCCTAACATCTCCCAGGCCAGGGTGGGTGGCAGACACTTTCAGGTGCCCCTCGCAGAGGCTAGGGCCAGCCACTCAGGGGCGTTTCCCAGGCTGGCTGCCTGAACTGGCAGCGTTTGGGGCTGGGGCTGGCTGTGGAGCTGCCATGGGAGGGGGCACCTCGCCGTGCCCCGTCTCGCATCAAGTATGGTCGTCCCGGTCCGCTGGAAGGGCCGACGGTGGTGGCTGCGGTGCCTTGGGAAGGTGGGGTCCTGGGAATTTGGGCTCGGTGGGTTGTTCCCTCCGTGTGGGGTGAGGCTGCTGCCCTGGCATGGCCTCCCCCTGCCTCTGAGCCTATTTGCCCAAGGAGGACTTGGGGGAGCTCATCCCCCCAGCCCCATCCTCGTTTCCCGACTCCTCCGGGATGGGCTTGAGCCCCTCCTCCAGGGGCTCCCCAGCCTCCTGGGCTCCTGCCTGAGCGAGGCCCTCTGGCTCACAGCCAGGACCTCCTGGGCCCTCCCTGGAAGTGCTGCCCCTCTGGGCAGGGCCGGGGCCCCCAGGCGCCTCTGAGGGTCTTGCCTGACCTGGGCCCGCAGAGGTGGGAGCATTTTCACCTTCCTGAGTGGCAGGGAAGAGCTTGGGGGCCTCCTCGGGGGCAGGGGCTGCCCTGGCAGCATCACGGGTTTCAGGAGCGGCCGCAGAGGCTTCGGCAGTGCCAGGAACCGCCTTGCTGGCCCCTAGGTTGGCCAGGGCAGCCTGGGAAGCACTTTTGCTGGCCGGGGCCACCCAGGCAGCGGCCGGGCCCCCAGTGCCCGCACACGCCTCTTCTTCCACCTGGAACTGCTCGCTCCTAGCCGAGGTGGCCTCCCACGCCTCGGTCTCCCGAATGAGCCGCAGCATGCCCATGAAGCCAGGCGGTCTCCGGTCCAGCCGCATCCTCTTCAGCTTGACCTGGAGCATCTCGCTGGGGCGGGCCCGCATCAGCACCTGCTGGGTGCGGAGCTGGTCTGCGGTGGCGGGATGGATGGCGCCACTCTCCACGGCCAACTGCAGCAGGCCTTCCAGGCGCATCACGAAGGCACGGAGGGTCTCCTGGGGCAGCTGGGCACAGGTCAGGAACTTCAGGCGTGCGGTCATGCGGGTGTCCCTGTCCCCAAACACCTGGATCAGTGCGGCCAGGCAATCCTGCACAGGGGTGTCGGGATTCTCTGCCAGGAGGCTGCACACCAGATCCAGCGCAGGGCCGTCCAAGCTCTCCACCAGCCGCCTCCGCCTCTCCCTTTCTGATACGTGGCACCACAGATAGAGCATGTCGCTGGTGTGATCCAGCCAGCTCTCAAAGGACTCTTCCTCTCGGTCTGGCTCTTCCAGCCCAGAGAAGGTTCTCAGGCCCACATAGGCCATACTTTCCAGCACAGGCTGCCAGGCCAGGCGCCAGTGCTGGGCCCAGGATCCTGCCATTTCGATGGCTTCTGCCACACCCACGCCTCCTTCTGCACCTGAAGGCCCTGCCTCACCTGCAGCTCCTGCCATACTCACAGATCCCGTCACCCCTGCAATTCCCGTGTCACCAGCAGCTCCCTCCTCATCGGACTCTCTGGCTTCACCTTCAGCCCCGGCCTGGCCTGCAGCCCCTTCCGCGCCTCCATCTCCTTCCTCACCTCCGTGCCCTTCCCCTCCCGCGGCTCCTGCCTCAGCCCTGAGCCCTTCCTCACGTCCATCTCCTGCCTCGCCTGCAGCTCCTGCCTCAGCCCCGAGCCCTTCCCCTCCTGCGGCTCCTGCCTC
>JAESUZ010001369.1:0-29188 GCA_017311185.1 Proteles cristata cristata
TTTTTTTTTTTTTAATTTTTCATTTATTTCTAGGAGAGAGAGAGACAGCGTGAGCAGGGGAGGGTCAGAGAGAGAGGGAGTCACAGGCTGAAACAGGCTCCAGGCTCTGAGCTGGCAGTTCAGCACAGAGCCCGACGCGGGGCTTGAACCCACGAACCGCGAGATCATGACCCAAGCGAAAGTCGGACGCTTAACCGACTAAGCCACCCAGGCGCCCCTAAATCTTATCCTAAGAAATAACCAGTGGTGACATTTTGGCAAAAGTCAGTGCAGAAAGCTCCCTAAATATGTAAAATGATGTACAAATATTTTTTTAAATCTAGTAGTTCCAAGAAAAATGAACAGAAGCAATAAATAATTATTTCAAACCTCTCTTTCATGGGAAATCTGATTTCTCCTGGATCTGAGATAGATGATGGATACTAGTTGCTGAGCTTTTTCAGCATCGCAGATGGGGAATGTAAGCAGAGGGGAAATGAAGAGATGGACTCTGCTTTGTATTCTAGAAGAAGACAGAAAATATAAAGAGAAATAGTTGCTCCCGGAGAAGACAGATTTCTTTCTTGGAAAGTAGAAAAGGCAATTTTTAACAAAATGGAAATGAATTTTCTTTTGTCTTTTAAGAGTGACAAAAAAAATGGATAACAGGTCTGGTGTGCTAGGGGAAGAGAGACAAGTGAGCACACTCTTGAATCACTGCTCATGGAAAGGGAGCTTGTGGACCATGGCTTATTGGTGATGTGTATCTCAGGTGACAAGGAATTGTGAAAAGGTGGTCTTTTTGGTCCAGCCATCAGCTCCCTGTTGACTTTAGAGATGTGTTTGTAGTTGAGTGAAGAAGGAAGAAACTTCTCCGGTTGTATGCAAGTTGGTGTGAGAATGGCCATTACCTGGGGAGTTTTGAGGTCAGGGTGGGTGTGGGGGCAGAGACCTGAAGGGGCAGAGTCATGTTTCCTACACTACCCAGGCTACTCACTAGCTCATTTTTATTGTCTAAATGGAGCATGGTGTCAGAGGGAGAGCTGATGCTGGGATATAGGAGTGAAAAGTGAGAATTATTTGACAGAGTCCTGAATCGGTAAAAGGTAGGAATTATGGTTTATCATCCAGAACTAAATGTTCACCAACCACTATCTTTTGGTTTCCTTGTTTGTAAGAGGCAACACAACCCGAGGGAAAGGAAGAGAAAGAGTATTGTATGTTATTTAGTACAAACCAAAACCAGTAGAAACTTGTTTCTTAAAGGAAATATGGGGCCTAAACAAGCCACAAGGGGGTGGTAGAGGCAAGCTCGCAACCAGAGCCCACTTTTCCACTTCAATCTTGTCTTCAGAAAAGCAATACTTAATCCCAATCTTGTTTGGCTCTGAGGGAAGCAGCGACAAAATCTATGGGCAGAAATGAGGGAGACAGCACAAAATTGGGCATATGAGGGGAGAGAGCAAGGTCAAGAGAGTGTCAAGGAAATGGAAAAAGTAAGCATGGGGGTGGGTGGGTGATGAAAGTGTCTGGACCACAGGGTGCAGGGAGTGCCCGAGTCCTAAATAGGAGACATTTGAAACTAGATTTTTCACCCCGGAAGAGAGGGGTCTTATGTGCCAGTAATCTACCAGTCTCCATTCTCTCTTGTCTGTCTACCTGTAGACATAAATCTAGGCAAGGAAGGAAGGAAATTGTTCCACACAGTGTGATATCCTGGAGATATGGGGTAGGGATAAAGATGTCCGAGTCAGAATACAGGGTCTAAAGGCAACTCGGATTCTTCCTCTCTGAGTCTTTGCTCTGAGCCTTATTTTTTACTTTGAGTCTTTGCTCTGAGCCTTTTTTTTTTTTTTTTTTACTTTGTGTTGGGAAAGTCAAATGTTTTACCTCTGAAAAAACAGTGGGAATGAGTTTAAAGGAGGTAAAAGGCAGAGAAGGAATTCTGAAAATAAAGACCGTCAATGAGTAAAGAAAGATACTGTTTTTGCTTGTGTTCTCAGTTTTGACATGTCCACCTGATTAATCTCAGATAAAATATCTATTCATTTTCATTTCCTCTGGTTCAATGTTAGATGACAGTTAGTGCCTTTTGTGTCCAGGAAAAGAATGTTCAGAAATCACCAAAACTAGGTAGCTTTAACAAGAGAGTGAACCTTCTGTGACTTGTCATAAATGTAAGATGTGCTCAAATAGGTTTAGTGAAAACAGATCTGGAGGTAAGGGGTCAAATTTATTAGTGTTACCCAAAGTGGAGGAGGGTGCAACCACACTTAAAGAAAACCAGTAGAGTAGGGAGCTTCACATAAGATGAGGACAGTTAAGGGTTCTGAACTTTAGTCAAAGATCAAGGAAAAGCAAAGCCCATGGTATGAGGCTGAATGAACCATGAGCAGTAAAAAAAAAAAACACACACACACACACACACACACACACACACACACACACACACACACACACACACACACACACACCAAAAAAACCCCACAGAGCTGCTTGAAGAGGACACTGTTCCAATATAGATGAATCAGTCTTTTTCCAATTAAAATGGTCGCATAATTTTGTGATGCTTAAGGTATTTGCAAACTTCAGTTGTGTTCGTGACCTCTCCAAGTGTCGTTCCATTCGGGGGAAAATGTGGTTTGCTCAGCCCAAGGATGCCAGTTTTTCATTTAGCCACGATATCAATAGTCATTTGGCCAGCCTCTGCGTTGTTGGAAACACGATCCCCACTCCCGACCCTGCTATTAAGGAGAAAGCTTTATGTGCTCTGGATAACTTGAATGCAAGTATTGAAAATCAGGGCCAGATTACGAGGTACATCAATGAAGTGTGTCGGGAAACTGTGTCACATTGCTGCAAGTCATTTCTGCAGCAGGCCGGATTAAATTTGTTAATAAGCATGACCATTATTAATAACATGCTTGCCAAGTCCGTTTCAGACTTGAAGTTTCCTTTGATAGCAGAGGGAAGTGGATGTGCTGAGCTTCAGGCTTTGAAACTGGTGATGGGTTTGTCTGAAAAGCCAGTCTTGGCAGGGGAATTGCTGGGTGCCCAAATGCTGCTCTCATTCATGTCCCTCTTCATGAGGAACGGAAACACACAGGTTCTCCTGGACACCCTGGCCTCTTAAATGGCTATATCTCAAACAGAATGGCACTGAATCTGCCCAAGACCCTTCTGATGAACACACACTTGTGTTTTCATTCAAAGAACCTGCAGTGGGTGCTGTTGAAGATCCAGGCTTAACCCATCACCGCATCATGGGGTGAAAGTTACACTTGCTAAATTGAGGACCCCACTCTTATTGGCCAGGCAGGGGATCCTATTTCAGATGCTGTGACTCCCTCTCTCACTGACCCTCCCCTGCTCACACACTCTCTCTCTCTCTCTCAAAAATAAATAAAACATTAAGAAAAAAATATTGGCCAGGCAGGAGTTCCCACGGGGCTTTCAGTAACTTCTTGGTTTTGCAGTCTGCAGGCAATGTGTATTGTCAGTCACCCCCTTGCAGCCTTCTTCCTGTGGTAAAGGGATCATTTCAGCTGCCAGCTGTGGATACAGAACATCTTATTATAGCATCATGAGGGATGCCTTGCCGGTGGTGGTCTCCCTGTCTAAGCGGGACCATTTTATGGAGACCAGACACATATCAGAGGTTGTGCTGAAAATGCATTTGTTGCCGCTTAGGTTGAATTCTTTCTCATTTACTCCTTCTTCTGTGCGAGCTGATGGATGGTCAACCTATTCATCAAAAAAGTACACCCCCCTTCTATGTGCTGTACTGACTTAACCTTATCCACCCAAGTTTGTATGTATCACCAATAAAGTTGTGTGCTTTGATTGGCAAAGGTGAGACATGGAACTTGTCCTTGAGTTTACAGTCTACATGAAGAGGAAGACAAAAATATGCGACCGGGCCGACACCAACCCATGCTAACTAACTGGGGCCTTTGTCTGCTCCCTGACAAATACATGCTAATCAGTGCTCACGGGAGGCAGGGTAGAGGTGGGCTGCAGTGCTCAGGATAAGCTTCAAGAAGGGCCTGGGGGGCTGCGAGTGGAAGCGGGGGAGTGGAGGTGGGGTTAGTGGAATCAGGCTGGAGTGTTGGGAGGACTGAACGAGACAACACCTGTGAAGCAGGTGGCACAGTGCCTGGCACCTGGAGCAGAGAAATCCCTTGGTGAAGGTCTCTTTCCTTGACTGCCAGCCTAGATAGGAAGGTCAGTATCCTTGGGGTTTTTGTACACGTCCTTGAGGACCACAGGACAACCCATCCCTGTGCACTCCACGCACTAGTATAACGGTGATGGTTGCTACTCTCCGAGTGCCCACTTTGTGTAGTTCTGCCTCTCCTGCAAAGTGGCTGTTAAACTTAGCTCCAGGCCCCTTCCCTTCCTTGGGACCCCAAGCCCAGATTCCTGGCAGTGCGAGAAGGGTTGGCCCCTGCCTCCTCTGGGTGAACCTCCTTTCTGCCCTTTCCCTGGTACCTTGGGTGCAACCCAAGAAGGGGCCAGCAGAGCCCTCCATGAACTCCCCATTAGGGTGGTAGGGAGGATGCTGAGGGTGGTGGCAGGGCATGGCAGGTCCATCTCCAGGGGAGACATCTCTGTTGCCTCCATCCAAGCTCCTGGCAGCCCTTGGAGGAAAGGAGTAACCCAGCCCTGTGCACTGAATCACTCCGTGGATCTGGGCAGGTCACGCTGCCACCCCTGTCAACACTGCCAGACCCCTCTCAGCAGCACGTTGGCCCCTGCATCACCAAAGCCGGGTTCCCTGAGGGCTGTTGATGTGTCAAGCACTCGTCCTCTTCCTCAGAGCCTTGGCCAACACTCTCAACAAGAAGCTTCCCTTGGGAAGAGCTGCTTCTGTGCCTGGTGCCCTTTCCTGGTCTCCCTGGCATGCTGCTCTGAGCCATTGTGCCCTGGGCACCGGCACTCTGTGCGTGCTCTGCCTTCAGACTGCTCTCCTCCACACAGAGCACAGTTTTACTTTTTCTCCCTCTTCCTGGAGTTTGGGTTGCAGGTGGATTACAGCTCTAAGACTTGTACCCACCCGCCCCATGCTTTGGGCTGACTAGCAGGTACGGGCACCTGCCAGGTGCCAGGAAATCTTCCAACCTGCAATGGGGACACTGCCTCTTCCCAGGCACTGGCGCCTTGGATGGCCAGCATGTGACTTGTGGTTGCTGTGACACCACACCCCAGCAGGGCTCACCCCGGGAAACCCTGCCCCCCTTCCCGGGCTCTGTCTCTTCCTCTGCTGGCTGCTGGGCCCTGTCATATTGCTTAAGGGTTACTAATGTGACCACCTCCTTCTCCCAAACCAGCCTCAGGTGGACAGAGCAATCTATTTCCCAAGTAGAATGGCCGTGCAGACAGCTCCCACATCCACTTGTCCCAGTGGAACCTGCTTGGCCAATGCTGTCTTTAGCGACACCCTCATGCTCATTCTCTTTCATCTCAGCACAAAGGCAGAAAAGATTTTCTCCTTCCTCCTGGCTCGGGGTCCCAAATTAACACGTGCGTCCCTTCTCCTCTTGGCTCTACCAAATCCCCAGTCGAGTGCTGCCACAGGCACTTGTCCTCCATCTCCGAGGCAGGCACTTGGCGCTTTTAGGCCACAGCTGACTTCTAACTCAGGGAGGGTCTTGGAGACTTTCTGCCCATCTCCTGAGCAACTTTCTGTCCCTGGAAAGCCTGTTGGCACCGAAGGGTGTGATCTTGGCCCAACTCAAGAGCCTCCTCTGCATCTGCTAGCACTGCCTTCCAGAAAACACTCCTTGTGTCTGGAAGCTCAGGCCTCTGGTCTGCCCTTCATCCCTTGGTTGGTTGCTGTGCCAGGGAAGGAGCCCTAGAGGCAGTGGAGGGGACTCAGGAGCATGCCTGCCACTCAGGGCCTGATTAAGACATTCAGAGGCTTTCAGCACCAGAAACACCATGGTGCCTCCTCTCATACGTAATTCAGAATGAAACAGCATGGGACCACCGGGCACCAAACTTGCCTCCCTGCCTGCTGCAGCTAACAGATTCTTTCTGGGCTTCCCCATGGGAAATATTTGACAAGGTCGTCAAAGCTTGAGCTTGTCACACTCTGTGGGGAAGGGCCCTGCCTTGCTGGGGCCCGCCCCAGCCTCACCTGCCTCTTGGCTAAATCTGGAGCCGCCCCCACAGACTGCCTTCCGGCTCCCAAAAAGCCCTGGTTTTGCTTCTTATTCAACTCATGATTACGTCTGCATTTGGTGCCTGTGGGTACTGTCTTGCACACTAGCTCCCAGTGCCCTCCCCAGCTTGCTACCTCTCCTGGGGAGTTTGTGATTTGACCTCTCCCTGCCCCCGTTAAGTGGTTCGTGAGATTGCAGACGTCCAGCTTCCCAGCGGATACCGCCAGTCTCAAACTCTGCATCCTCCCTGGGGCCCTATGTGCCACTCTCAAAGCAGTGTCAACCATAATCCCCTCACTTTGATGTGCCACCCACAGATAGGCACAGCCCTCACCAAGTCAATCTCTAAGCCGCCACAGCACCATTCAGCTTAGAGTTTGACAACTGTGGCCAGCGCTGGCTCCAGGCTCCCTTCTGGAGGTGGGCCACCGGTTGGTCTAAGATGCAGATGGGTGCCACACCACAGTTGAGGACAGTCCTGCAGAGGATTGGCCAATCCCCTTGTCTGCTACACATGCCGCATGCATCACCTCACACCCTGTCGCTTCCTCCTTTTTGCTCTTGGCCTCCTGTTGGCCCTGAAGGCAGGCTTCTTGTCCCTCATTGCCTCTTGTTTTTGTGTGTGGCTTAGGATGTCCTCCCTCACACCCCAATTACAAAAAGAGTCTCCTATAGGGCTTCCTAATTCCTTCATACTTTTCCACTTAAAGGGTCTCACGGATCTACTTGGAAGTTACCTTTGTGCAAGGTGGGAGGCGTGATCCAACTTGATTTCTTTCCCCAAAGGAATAGCAAATTAGCCCAGCACCATTTAGCACTCCATTCTCAGTGCTGCAGTGTGGCACATCTGGGATCTTTGTGCACCCAGCAAGCATCCCCTCTGTGGCTTCCCAGTGGGAAGTGTCTCCCGAGGCACACCTTTCTACCAGGGACTCCTAACTGACTCAGGGACCCTCAGCTCACTGGGGGGCCCTATGGCAGGTGGTGTGTGTGTTAGCAACGCGGTGTGTACTGGTGCTTGCGAACAGACCTCTGCCCCAGGTTCCTTCTCAGGACGTATCCTGGTTCACAGGAAACATAGGGACCGCTTCCCCCGGCTTACTTTAACAGCATGGGAAAGTGGGAACTGGTTTCTTCCCTCACCAAAATTACTTTATTTGTGGGTGAGAAAAGCAAGTTCATTTTCTAGTTTAGAATTGCTGCACTTTGCACATGGTAGTCTTTCAGCACACTTGAAGTATGCCTATTGTCACATGTTGAATTCATGGTTCAATGTTTTTTATTGATTTTTTATTTTCATTGTGTTATATTTCATCATTCTGGAATTTTAAGTAGTCTGTTCCTGTCATTGTTTTCTATTGAAGTGTGATATTTTTCATTTTTGAAGGAGTTTTCACATCCCACATTTACTAGAACACATTTGCCTATATTTCCTTCTTCTTTTCTCTATTTTCTTTTATTTTAGAGAGGGAAGGAGGGAGAGGGAGAATGAGTGGAGTAGAGTGGGAGAGAGAGAGAGAGAAAGAGAGAATCTGAAGTAGGCTTCCATGCTCAGCGTGGAGCCTGATACTTGGCTTGATACCAGTACTCTGGGATCATGTCCTAATCCGAAATTAAGAGTCAGATGCTCAACTGATTGAGCCCCCAGTCATCTGCCTATATTTCCTTTTAATATAAACACAGTTTTCTTTTTAGAGATAGCCTCTTTTTTAACCTACTAGTAGTATGTATATGTAATGTGTGCGTTTTTTGTGTACATTTGGTTTGAGGTATACTTTGTATCTTAATTTTCTCTAAATGTATAATTAGTTATATTAATGTCATTCATTGCAGAATCCAATTTTTTCCCACACTGAATTAGACAAGCATGCTCCAAATTCCCGTGTTTAGAATATGAACATGGATTTACTTACATTGTCTCCTTTTGTGGATCGTAATGCATGTCGTCTTCAGTCACTGGACCTTTGATTCTTCTTATCAGTAATTTACAGTTAGCTGAATGTGAGTAAATGACAAACACAGAATGATACATAAGCTGTAACAATAAATTCCACCCAATACCATTCACCTTTTTCCCTAAAATCATATCACAATTCTTTCTTGTAAAAAATAAATTTTAGGGGCGCCTGGGTGGCTTAGTCGGTTAAGCGTCCGACTTTCGCTTAGGTCATGATCTCGCGGTTCGTGGGTTCGAGCCCCGCGTCGGGCTCTGTGCTGACTGCCAGCTCAGAGCCTGGAGCCTGTTTCGGTCTCTGACTCCCTCTGTCTCTGACCCTCCCCTGCTCACGCTCTCTCTCTCTCTCTCTCTCTTAGAAATAAATAAAACATTACAAAAAAAATAAATTTTAGAACAAGCCACTTAATTCACTTTACTGAGGAAAAATAAAGAAGATTGTATCAATCTGGAGTGAAGAATATCCAACTATGGCTGAAAGGTACACAGAGAATTTAATGACTTTAATGAACCCACTGAAGTTTATAAAGCTGTGTTAAGGTAACATCAGAAAAGAATACAAGATAAGGGCACAAATGCTGTTCATTTTGTAGTGTAATTCCCCAAGGATGCCATGTTATAAACATCCTCATTGGCTTCAGTACTTGAAGTGTATGTAGAATTGGGATTGCTCACCACAATTCTCACAGAAGGTAGACTGGTAATGAAGGCGTGCATCTGTTGTGCATAAATATCTCTAATGTTAAAGTAAGGTAGCTTATGACACGTCTCTGGTGGGTCCTCACTACACTGGTTCACATCAATGTCCTTCTGCCTTTGGAAAACTTGTTGAAGATAATGGTGATAGGAAAGGCCACCACCAAGATGCCACAGATGATGCACGTGCTGGCGATTAGCTTCCTGGCCAGGGTGATTCAGTGGGTGTCTCTGTAGCCCATGGTAGTCATGGGGATGCTGGTGAGGCTGGAAATGAGGTCACCTTTTCTCCACAGAGTAGATAAGCACAGAAAATGGAAATGCCCACAGAGAGAAAGAGAAGCAGCAGCCTAACTCCATGGTAGAACAAAGTCCTACTGAGTGCTGGGCAAGCTTGAGAATTTAGAAAATCCTTATAAGCCTGCAGATATGGACCCCCTTGCCCATGTTCTCAATGTCCTTGCTCTCTTCCTCCTTGGTGTCTATAGCCAAGGTGACATAGATGGGAATAATGAAGATGAGGTCAATTACATTTAGGGGGTTTTTACAGAAAATTTTTTTTTTCGAAAGGAGAAACAACCAGCCAGATGGCAAACTTGCAGGTGAACCAAGCGATGCATGGGATCTCCACGCCTTCCATCACAGGGTCATCTACCTACTTATTCTCATTCTGGAACTCTGATATACTGAGGACACACATGGTCACAATGGAGGCCAGCACCAGACTCAAGGAATTGCTTGGCACATCAGGCAGTAGGTTGGATTTTCCATTCAGATACAGATCTTCTTCTGGAGTTGACAAATTGTGGCTTATCAATCTTCTACAGCCCCTTCTCAGAGAAAAGTCTTCAGAGGAAACTGTACTCACATCATTGCTCTTCTTGTCCTAGTCTTTCTTGTAGTTTTCTTCCTTGCATTTCTGGTAACACTTTTTACAGCAGAACAAAACCCCACACAGCTCCTCCATGACATGTAGTTTCTTTGTGTAATAAAAATTCAAAAGAAAACTGAACAAGAAGGGGTTCAGATCAAAATAGTACTCCTTATCAGTGTCACTCACTGCTTCTGAATGACAGGTGAGCAGCTTTCTGAGTCTGATGTGAGGAAACCACAGGAGGGTGCCTTTGGTCAATGCACTGCTTAAAGCCTCCCACATTCAAGTTGACAAGTTCCTCCTCTGGTCCAAGGTGATGCAGAAAGTCAGCAAATACCATGGTGGATAGAGGAGGCAGGGAGATGGATGTGAAAAGAGATGAGGAAGTTCACACTGCACCCTTGTGTAGATGTCACACTCTCTGCCCTCGGCCTGTTCAGTGGAATATCCATCATCATCCAAAAAGCTCTGCCCTTCTTCCCTCACAGAAGGTGTGGTGCACACAGGCATTTAGTGGCCAAGAGGAAGAGAAGAATCCTTTTCTCCAGTTATACCAGCCAAAGCAATTGCTAGGAAATCACTCTTACAGATTTGAGTGAGGTAAGATCCTCCACTAATGGGCTGCTTTGTCATCTGTACGATCATAAGCTTCTTCTGTTTCCGGTGTCTGCTTTGGGAACTGCAGGAGTCCAGGCTACTCAGGCTCACTCAGCTCTGTGATTCTGTCTGCCCATGCTGTGGGGATCAGGCCTCATAGTGCTGTGAGGAAAGCAGGGTGGCCTGCCTGGGTCTGTCTGTCTGTCCCTGCAGAATCCAATTTTTAATGGTTTAATTGAAGTTGCACTATGTTATGGGTTAATCATTGGCAAGAGTTGGCATCTTTATTACTTTCCCATCTAGGCACATTTAATTAAATCCTCAATTGCTTTAGGGAAGTTTTCTTTATAATCATCTTTCCCATTTCTTTTTGGGTTTTATTCCTATGTATATGTCTGTTTTTGTTCACTTGTGAATAGGCATGGTCTTTACCTTCCCCTACAATGTTATTCTCCTTCAACTCCACTGTTCTTGTTCCATGTGCCAGCACACTAGATATATGTGTGGTGTCTCCTCTGTTTGGAACAGTAATAAAAAAGGAGAATGATCAAGTGCTTCACCATAATTGTTCCTAAAGAGGAAGGAAAAGGAAAAGCACAAGAATTAAGTCCTATTGTTTCACAAATGCTCTTTTCCAGGAAGTCTCCCTATAGTCCCTTTCTTCTTTCTTTCTTTCTTTCTTTCCTTCTTTTTTTTTGTATTTTACTTGTATATTCTCTTGCTCTCTCTTCCCTGGCAGTGGAGTAGTTCAAACTGGTTCTTCCGGTTTATTCAATCATGTTTTTTTTTTAAACCCTGGCAAGGTCTCCATTAAGTTTACCCATCAGTATTCTATTGTTCTTTGTTCTTGGATATATGGATATGGGATGATTTTGAAGGAAGGAAAGGTAGGTTTGATGGCTCAAGTTATTACCACAAATAAGTACTTCAAATAACCACATGATATATCCCGCTTTGAATAAATATTTGCATCTCACAAAGACCAAGAGTTAACTTGTAAATATAGATATCTAGAATTCTGTATTTTTCACTATCCAAACTTTTAAATTGGGTAGTAGATGGATTTGATGACTTTCTAAATAGGGCAGGGTGGGGCACATGAGGTAAGGGAAGTGTGCTGGGGTATGTTCCCACCAGCCTTCTTTCTCAGCCTTTTCTACCATGCCACTTGGGTGCCCTATGCAGATCCCACACTTTTTGCAGCTTGTGCATGGGGAAGTGAGAAACCCCAGTGCTCTGAGGTTTTCCAATAACTAATCTGTTCATTTCTAATACCTGTCCCTATCTAGGGTTTTAAGTTGGGGGGTTGATTGGAGCCAGGAGATGTGGCTGGCTGTATTCCTTCTTCTCCTCTCTCTCCCTCTACAAAATTCCTCTTTGATGGACACTTCCTTTAGGTCCCAAATTCTCACTACCTGTAGCATCTAGCAAATATCTATAGACAGTCTTCCAGGACTGCTTCCTGATATGTAAGGAGAGCTTTTGGAACTTAGCAAAACTTTAAATTGATGGCTATGAGCTTTACAAATTAGCTTTGAGAAGTTTAAGTTTCTTTTTTTCCCCAAGTTTACTTATTTATTTTAGAGGGGGAGGGGCAGAGGGAGAATTTCAAGCAGGCTCCATTTGGTCAGCACAGAGCCCGATGCTGAACTTGATCTCAGGAACTGTGAGATCATGTCCTGAGCTCAAATCAAGAGTCAGATGCTTAACTGACTAAGCCACTAAGGTGTCCAGAGAACTCTGTTTCTTAAGCAAGGTACAGGCAGTACTTTACTTCTCTGTGTGAGGTTGTAATCCAAAGTTGTCATAATGGTGAATGAGCTATATGAGAACATTATTTACAGGGTGAAATATATATAATTTACTTAAATTTATATAACATTGTAAGTTTTACCTGTTATAAGGGACTGCACCAGACCAAGGTTAAGAATAGGCACCATGTTGGGGCGCCTGGGTGGCTTAGTCGGTTAAGCGTCCGACTTTTGCTTAGGTCATGATCTCACGGTTCGTGGATTTGAGCCCCGCGTCGGGCTCTGTGCTGACTGCCAGCTCAGAGCCTGAGGCCTGTTCAGTCTGTGACTTCCTCTCTTTCTGACCCTCCCCTGCTCACACTGTCTCTCTCTCTCTCTCCTAGAAATAAATAAAAATTATATATAAAAAAAAAAAGGAATAGGCACGATGCAGGGGGCCAAGTGGGCAACATATAGGACACTGCCCTACATGTTTGTCTCAGTCCTCAAGGGCTAGAAAAAGGAATGTTGTATGTGCAGATAGGAAGCTCTACAAGCCATATATCATGGATCTCCCATAACATTGTATACACAAGACTGCAAAGACAGCCCAACGATTTCTTCATATTTCATCTTAAATTTAAATTTTTTAAAATATTTTTATTTATTTCTAGGAGAGAGAGAGAGAGACAGTGTGAGCAGGGGAGGGTCAGAGAGAGAGGGAGTCACAGACTGAAACAGGCTCCAGGCTCTGAGCCGGCAGTCAGCACAGAGCCCGACGCGGCTCGAACCCACGAACTGCGAGATCATGACCTAAGTCAGGCTTAACCGACTAAGCCACCCAGGCGCCCCATCTTAAATTTAAATTTAACTTATTTTAAAAAATCAGACAATGAGAGATCTTGAATACTGAGAACAAACTGAGGGCTGATGGGGGTGGGGGAAAGAGGAAGGGGGTGATGGTCATGGAGGAGGGCACTTGTTGGGATGAGCACTGGGTGTTATATGGAAACCAACTTGAGAAAAAACTTTAAAAAAAATAAAATAAAAAATAAAAAAACCCAGTCACATCCTAGTGGTTCAAAGTTCAAAAGATAACAAAGAATATGCATTAAAAAAATCTCCTTCCCAGGGGCTCCTGGGTGGCTCAGTTGGTTAAGTGTCTGACTTCAGCTCAGATCATAATCTCACAGTTTGTGAGTTCAGCTGTGCTGACAGCTCAGAGCCTGGAGCCTGCTTCAGATTCTGTGTCTCCCTCTCTCTCTGCCCTTCCCCCACTTGCACTCTGTCTCTCAAAAACAAATAAACATTAATTTTTTTTTTTTTTAAATATCTCCTTCCCCGGGCACCTGGGCGGCTCAGTCGATTGAATGTCCAACTTCTGCTCAGGTCATGATCTCATGGTTCATGAATTCAAGCCCCACAGTGGGCTCACTGCTGTCAGCCTGTCAGCATAGAGCCTGCTTTGGATCCTCAATCCCCATCTCTTTGCTCTTGCCCACTTGTTCTGGCCTAAAAAACAAATAAATATTTTTAAAAATCTCCTTCCCGCCTCTCTGTCACCACTACCCAGTCATTGTTACCAGTTTCTTGTGCCCCATTCTAGAGAAAACATATATGTATAAGGCATACATATAACATACATAAAATCTTGTCAATCTTTTGATATCGCTACATAAATAAGGTCCTTTAGTTTATAGCTGAATAGTATTTCATTGCATAAATATGTCATAATTATTTAGTCAGTCCCCTAGGTATCGATATTTAGTGTTTTATTCTCCATTTTTTGATATTACAAATAATGATTAAATGCTTATACATATTTCCTTTTCTTTTCTTCTCCCTTCTCCTCTTCCTTTTTTTATACACCCAATTTTTGTTGATTAATTTGTATTTCTTAGTGTTTCCCTTTGTGCTACTGAATATACTTGAACCCTTATTGCCAGGTTTGTCTTCTTTAGATGGTATCTTTTGACTGCAGCTATTTAAGGATAAGAAAATCAACATATTTATATCACCTCCCACCTTATTTTTCTTTCCTCTCCCAATTGCTGTTAATTATATAATTTCTATTCCATCTGAGTTGTCACGATTACATTTGTTCCATAACCATAATCACCACATTTGTTTTGGTCTTTGTCCTAAATTTACATAGAGTTGACATTAGTTGCTATAGTTTTGCTACAGTTTCTTTTTTTCCTGTGTTTCTGTCACTTTTGCTTTCATCCTTGTGATTCTTCCACATTTTCCCTGAGGTCTGATAGCTTATATTGTAGTTCATTCTTTTCTTGCCATCTCTTTCTTGAGCTCTTCCTTAATTGCTTCATTAAAACTTTCTAATTCCTGGTGAAATATTTGGTGACAATTTTCATCTACTTTTTTTCAGATGAATTTTCTTTATTTGCCATGCATTTTTCAGGTCCCTTTTCTCTCTTTCCGGTGTATTACCTGTGTTTACCTATTGTGCCAGCTCCATTTTGATTTCCCATCTTTGAGGTTTTATTGAACCAGTTCTTCTCAGAAAGTTCATCAAGGACAAGGGCCAGAGTTATTTTCCCGGATACCAACAATTTTCCCTATGTCCTAAGTCATTAGACAGAGGTAGCTGTGGGCATGTTTAATGTTCAGGCTCTCCTCTTCCTTGCTACTTGGGGGAAAATTCATCTCCAATGATACCTTGGGGACAGATTACTTCTTGCAAATTGACTTGTCTCTGTTACTCCTTATCTTGCCCATCTCTCTATGCTTCTTATTATGGATCTCCTGCTCTGTGGTGGCTCTTGTTGTCAGCTTGTGCATGCTTCTTATCATTAAGAAATATACAAATTGGGGCACCTGACGGGATCAGTCGTTTGTGTCCGACTTTGGCTCAGGTCATGATCTCATAGTCTGTGAGTTCAAGGCCCGCGTCGGGCTCTGTGCTAACAGCTCGGAACCTGGAGCCTGCTTCAGATACTGTGTCTCCCTCTCTCTGTGCCCTTCTCTCACTTGTTTTCTTTCTCTCTCTCAAAAATAAATAAAAACATTAAAAAGTTTTTAAAAAATGAAATATACAGAAAGGGGGCAAGATGGCGGAGAAGTAAGGAGCTCCGTACTTGCACTCGCGCCCATACATCACACAGAAAAGATCTGAAGCCATTGGAAACCTTACAAAACCTGAGAGATTGGGAGAAAAAGGATGCAGAATCCACTGAGAGAGCCTTCTAACGTGAGTGCGAACCGGGGAAGATAAAATCGGGCCGGGATCGGAGACTCCAGGGTGGGAGACGATCCCCCTCTACCCTCTACGGGGAGTGAGAGGGAAAAGGAGAGAGTCTGAAACAGAAAAACCTCCACTCGGAGGGGGGAAAACCTCCGCTCGGTGCATAGAAAGACCGTACTTGCCAAATACCTGCACACCAGGTCCCCTCACGCCAACTGGTCCTGGGGGGAGCTGAGCACACAAACTGCTTCTTTGTGCTGGTTCCTGGAGGCAGGACTTCAGAGTGGTGGCGCGCCTGCCGCCATTGTAGCTCCGGGCGGCTGGGGACCCCTGAAAGAGCCACGCAGACACCGGGCGTCCGTGCTCCTGGCTGGCTGGAACTCCAGAGGGAAGGCAGAGAACTAAAAACTGGGATATTAGCCTGTGAGTTCGTGTTTCGGGTGACGAGCCATAGAGGGACCCAGTTTTCCTCACTCCAGCGGGCTCAGGCTCAGCTCACCCGGCAGGCAAGCCCCCGCGCATGCGCACCAGCCTGACCCAGAGAAGGAAGCAGCGATTCTGACTCCGCCCCCAGAGCTCGGCAGGGAGCCTGGAATTGCCCGAGGGGGTTGCCTGGGAAGCTGTGTCTAAGGCAACTTCAGCGGGGCGCGCGGACTGGGATTTGGAGATTGGAACTGGCCTGGGTTGAAGAGTGCAACCAACTTCGGCTGCGCCCCCGGAACGGGGAGTTGACACGCCAAAAAAAAAAAGCGAGCTGCAGCGCGGGGTTCAAGAAGGGACTGGAGCACCGTCACTCTCCTCCCCACAACCGCCAAGGCAGAACCCCCGCCTGAGGCATCGGATCACGCCACGCCCATCCCTGCCTGAGAGGGCTACCTCAAGAAATAAGCTAGAGTACACAAGGTGGAGAGTCCCAAATATCACTACAAATAGGAAAATAAAATAACTAAGATCCCAACAAGAGAGACCGAGGGATACCATTCAAAAAACAATCTCTGAAAGGATAGGTCCTGGAAAGTCAAAGAGTCTTCTTGGATAGAGCAGTGCTCATAGAAACAGAGAGCATAACAGGTCTTTAAAACCAACAAGAGCCGGAAAGCTAACTAAAATGACAAAACAAAAGATCTCTCCTCCAAAGAAACTCCCAAGAAGAAATGACAGCTAATGAACTGCTCAAAACAGATATCAGCAGCATAACTGAACAAGATTTTAGATTAATAATGGTAAAATTAATAGCTGGGCTTGAAAAAAAACATAGAGGACATCAAAGAAACTATGGCTACAGACAGAATGGAAAATAAAAATAGGCATGAAGAATTAAAAATGCGATAAATGAGATACATCATAAATTAGAGGCCTCCAATGCACGGACTGAAGATGCAGAAAGGAGATTAAGTGATTTAGAAGACACCATTATAGAAAAACAAGAAGCTGACAAAAAAAGAGACAAACTGATCCAGGAACAGGAGAGAAGAATTCGAGAGCTCAGCGATACCGTCAAACGCAGCAATATCCATATCATAGGAATCCCAGAAGACGAAGAGAGAGGGAAAGGTGCTGAAGGAGTCCTGGAACAAATTATAGCAGAGAACTTCCCCGACCTGGTGAAGGAAGTCAATGTGGAAATACAAGAGGCTCAGAGGACTCCCCTCAGACGTAACTTGAATCGATCTTCTGCACGAAATATCATAGTCACAATGGCAAAATACAAGGACAAAGAGAGAATTTTGAAAGCAGCTAGGGAGAAAAGGGCCCTCACATACAAAGGGAAACCTATCAGAGTGGTGACAGACCTATCTACGGAAACTTGGCAGGCCAGAAAGGAATGGCAGGAGATCTTCAATGTGATGAACAGAAAAAATATGCAGCCAAGAATCCTCTATCCAGCAAGCCTGTCATTCTAAATAGAAGGAGAGATAAAAAACCTTTCCAAATCAATAGAAACTGAAAGAATTTGTCACCACGAAGCCAGCCCTGCAAGAAATCCTGAGGGGGGTGCACTGAAGGAAAGATTGCAAGGAACAAAGATTCCAGAGACACCACCACAAACATGAACCCTACAAAAGATACAAAGACTCTAAACCCACATATTTCAATAATAACACTGAATGTAAATGGGTTGAATGCACCAATCAAAAGACGTAGGGTAGCAGAGTGTATTAAAAAACAAAATCCATCTATATGCTGTCTACAAGAAACTCATTTTAGACGGGAAGATACCTTCAGATTAAAAGTAAGGAGATGGAGAAATATATATCATGCTACAGGAAATCAAAAGAAAGCTGGAGTAGCGATGTTTATATCAGACAAACTGGACTTTAAATTAAAGACAATCACAAGAGATGAAGAAAGGCACTACATAATAATTACAGGGTCCATCCATCAGGAAGAACTAACAATCATAAATGTGTACACACCGAATATGGGAGCACCTAAATATCTAAAACAATTAATCACAAACAGAAACAAGCTTATAGATAAGAATGTGCTAATAGCAGGGGACTTTAATACTCCGCTTACAGAAATGGATAGGTCAACCAGACAGAAAATCACTAAAGAAATAAAGGACTTGAAAGACACATTGGGCCAGATGGATCTGACGGATATATTTAGAACTTTACATCCTGAGGCCAGGGAATTTACTTTCTTCTCAAGTGCGCATGGCACATTCTCCAAGATGGATCACATACTGGACATAAAGCAGCCCTCAATAAATATAAAAGAATAGAGATCATACCATGCACACTGTCAGATCACAATGCTTTGAAACTTGAAATCAATTACAGGAAGAAGTCTGGAAAACCTCCAAAACATGGAGGTTAAAGAACACCCTTCTAAAGAATGAATGGGCCAATCAGGCAATTAGAGATGAAATTGAAAAATATATGGAAACAAATGAAAATGAAAACACAACAATTCAAAATCTATGGGATGCGGCAAAGGCAGTCCTAAGAGGAAAGTCCATTGCTCTCCAGGCCTATTTCAAGAGATTAGAAAAAGCGCAAGTCCAAAATCTAACAGCTCACCTAAAGGAACCAGAGGCAGAGCAACAAGAATGCCCTAAACCCAGTAGAAGAAGAAAAATAGTAAAAATTAGAGCAGAAATAAACAACATAGAGACCAAAGAAACAATTGAACAGATCCATGAAACCAAGAGTTGGTTTTTGAAAAAATAAACAAAATTGACAAGCCTCTAGCCAGACTTATCAAAAAGAAAAGAGAGAGCACGCAAATAGACAAAATTATGAATGAAAATGGACTTATTACAACCAACCCCTCAGAAATACAAGCAATTATCAGGGATTACTATGAAAAATTATATGCCAACAAATTGGACAACTTAGAAGAAATGGACAACTTCCTAAACACACATTCACTACCAAAATTCACATGGGAAGAAATAGAAAACCTGAACAGACCCATAACGAGTGAAGAAATCGAATCAGTAATCAAAAATCTCCCAAAAAATAAGAGCCCTGGACTTGATGGCTTCCCTGGGGAATTCTACCAGACATTTAAAACAGAATTAATCCCAATTCTTCTCAAGCTATTCCAAAAAATAGAAAGTGAAGGTAAACTCCCGGACTCATTTTATGAAGCCAGCATCACACTGATTCGCAAGCCAGACAGAGATCCAGCAAAAAAAGAGAACTACAGGCCAATACCCTTGATGAATGCGGATGCAAAAATTCTCAACAAGATCCTTGCAAATCGAATCCAGCAGCATATCAAAAGAATGATCCACCTGCAAAAATTCTCAACAAGATCCTTGCAAATCGAATCCAGCAGCATATCAAAAGAATCATCCACCAAGATCAAGTGGGATTCATTCCTGGGTTACAGGGCTGGTTCAATATTCGCAAATCAATCAATGTGATACATCATATCAATAAAAGAAAAGATAAAAACCATATGATCCTGTCAATAGATGCAGAAAAAGCATTTGACAAAATACAGCATCCTTCTTAATAAAGACTCTCAAGAAAGTTGGGATAGAAGGAACCTACTTAAACATCATCAAAGCCATCTATGAGAAGCCTTCAGCTAACATCATCCTCAACGGGGAAAAACTAAGAGCTTTCCCCCTGAGATCAGGAAAACGACTGGGATGCCCACTCTCACCACCGTTGTTTAATATAGTGCTGGAAGTCCTAGCATCAGCCATCAGACACCAAAAGGAAATCAAAGGCATGAGAATTGGCAAAGAGGAAGTCAAACTTTCACTCTTCGCTGATGACATGATACTCTACATCGAATACCCGACAGACTCAACCAGAAGCCTCTACTAGAACTGATCCAAGAATTCAGCCAAGTTGCAGGGTACAAAATCAACGTACAGAAATCGGTTGCATTTTTATACACCAACAATGAAGCAACAGAAAGAGAAATCAAGAAACTGATCCCATTCACAATTGCACAAAAAACCATAAAATACCTCGGAATAAACCTAACCATGGATACAAGAGATCTGTATGATGAAAACTATAGAAAACTTATGAAGGAAATTGAAGAAGACACAAAGAAATGGAAAAACATTCCATGCTCATGGATAGGAAGAATAAATATAGTTAGATGTCATTACTACCTAAGGCACTCTACACATTCAATGCAATTCCAATCAAAATTGCACCAGCATACTTCTCAAAACTAGAACAAACTATCCAAAAATTTGTATGGAACCACAAAAGACCCGAATAGCCAAAGTAATCCTGAAAAATAAAACCAAAACGGGAGGGATCACCATCCCAGACTTTAGCCTCTACTACAAAGCTGTCATCATCAAGACAGTATGGTATTGGCACAAAAACAGACATAGACCAATGGAACAGAACTGAGAACTCAGAAGTCGACCCAAAAGTATACAGCCAACTAATCTTTGACAAAGCAGGAAAGAATATCCAAAGGAAAAAAGACAGCCTCTTTAACAGATGGTGTTGGGAGAACTGGACAGCAACATGCAGAAGAATGAAACTAGATCATTTTCTCACACCATGCACAAAAATCAATTCAAAATGGATAAAGGACCTGAACGTGAAACAGGAAACTATCAAAACCCTAGAGGAGAAAGCAGGAAACAGCCTCCTTGACCTCCACCGCAGCAACTTCTTACTTGACACATTCCCAAAAGCAAGGGAATCAAGAGCAAAAATAAATGATTGGGACCTCATCAAGATTAAAAGCTTCTGCACAGCCAAGGAAACAACCCAGAAAATTAATAGGCAACCAACGGAATGGGAAAAGATAGTTGCAAATGACATATCAGATAAAGGGTTGATATCCGGAATCTGCAAGGAACTCACCAAACTACACGCCCGAAAAACAAACAACCCAGTGAAGAAATGGGCAGAAGATATGAACAGACCCTTCTCCAAAGAGGACATCCAGATGGCCAACCGACACATGAAACGATGCTCAGCACCGCTCCTCATCAGGGAAATACAAATCAAAACCACACTGAGATACCACCTCACGCCAGTCAGAGTGGCTAAAATGAGCCAATCAGAGAACTCTAGATGCTGGCGAGGATGTGGAGAAACGGCCACCCTCCTACACTTTTGGTGGGAATGTAAACTGGTACAGCCCCTCTGGAAAACAGTGTGGAGGTTCCTAAGGAAACTAACAATAGAACTCCCTATGACCCAGCAATAGCACTGCTAGGAATTTACCCAAGGGATACAGAAATGTTGATGCATGGGAGCACATGTACCCCAATGTTCATAGCAGCACTCTCCACAATAGCTAAAACCTGGAAAGAGCCTAAGTGTCCATCAACAGATGAATGGATCAAGAAGATGTGGTTTATATATACGATGGAATACTACATGGCAATGAGAAAGAATGAAATCTGGCCATGTGTAGCAACATGGATGGACCTTGTGGGTGTTATGCTGAGCGAAATAAGTCAGGCAGAGAAGGACAAATATCACATGTTTGCACGTATAGGAGCATTAGGAGGAACTTAACTGAAGAACAAGGGGGAGAAGAAGGGGGGAAATGGTGGGGAAAAGGGAGAGAGGCAAACCATGAGAGACTCTTGAATGCTGACAAAAACTGAGGACTGATGGATGTGGGGGGGAGGGGGGGATGGGCATGGAGGAGGACACATGTGGGGATGAGCACTGAGTGTTATGTGGAAACTAATTTGACAATAAACTATTTGTAAAAAAAATTAAAAAAAATAAATAAATAACAAAAAAAATGAAATAAACAAATTTATTAAGAGAATATATCTTACATTAACTCTTTTTACTACAATTAAAAAAAAAGAAAGAAAGAGGGCACCTGGGTGGCTCAGTCAGTTGAGTGTCAGACTCTTGGTTTTGGCTCAGGTCATGATCTCTCAGTTTGTGGGATAGAACCCCGCAACTGGCTCCGTGCTGAGAGTTCAGAGCCTACTTGGGATTCTTTCCCTCTCTCTCTGCCCCTCATCCACTTGCACATGCATGCCTGCATTCACACTCTATTTCTCTCAAAATAAATAAACTTTAAAAGTGTACAAACCATCTCTCCTCTTTCTGGAATTCAATATTGTCTAGTGGCTGACTTGAAAATGTAGAAACACAGCTAGAGAGTTCCTGGAAAATTAACTGAACAGACTGTCAAACATGAAACCAATGTACAAATTAGTGGAAATGCTGTCTGTGAAGGAGTTAGAGCTCAGTATACTCCCAGGCTTAGTGTCTACAGAGTCTTTAATCAGGCCCAGAAAGGCAAACAACTCCATGTTTTCTGCCAGCCTTTGTGAGCTTTCTTAGTACATGGCACAGAGGGCAGCAGCAACAACAACACCCAAAAAGACAAAAAACAAAAGCAAAAACAAAAAAAACATAAAACACAGGTTCTTCTTGTCCTGGCAATTAAACTTGTGCCTATTAAGAGAAAAATGGGCAACAAAAGAGATGCTTAAATCACATTTTATGGCATCTTTAGTTGAAGTGGCTTTTCATGGCTAATTTTCCTAGCATTCATCACACTCCATTGTATTTTCTGTTTTTTTTGCCTGTACTTCTCACTGATAGTAAGCTCTATGAACACAAGAATGGTTACTGTTTTGTTTAATATTGAATCTCCATCTGCCTCACACATAATTAATGCCCAGTGTCTACTCAGTTTGATTGTCTAGCATTAAAGCTTTAATTCTAATCCTGGACTGTAGTCTGTGCTTATCTATATATTTCAGAAATATCTTCAATAGATATGCATTATGTTTGCAAAGAGAAATTTGTTTTAAAAATGTGTTAAGCAATACTTACATTATGGTCATAATTAATTTTTAAAATGAAGATGCATGAAAAAGACCAGAATGCAACATGCACCATATCTAGAGGTCCTGCTCTTCTCTTTTCAGGAAACTCATTCACTGCTATGGCTTCAGTTAACATCTATATATTAATAGCTCACACGTCAATATATCCTGAATTTGAAGGTTAATTTATTTAATGCCTACAGATTGCATATCTTGCTGATATTTCATGTTCAACATGTTTGAAGGTGGAGCATCATTCTTCAGTCTCACACCCAAACTGTTACTCTTCCTGTCTTCCCTATCTCTGTGAACACAACCACCATCCACACAGTTGCACCTGGCAGAAACATTATTATTGACTTCTTCCTTCTACCTCATACTATATTGCTAGCTGTGGGAGCCCGACAGTGACCACAAGAAAGTGTGGTTAGGGACGCGGGGATTGCCTGCACACGGGGCTCCCTGCCTGGGCAAGGCATTCCTGCAAACAGCATGCTCTGCCAGGAGGCCTGCACACAGTATCCAAGTTTAATGGTCCGCTTGCAAACGAGGGAACATGCCCTCCTTAGAAATAAGGAGAAGGCTGGAATTGTGAGCAGGCCTCTTAGGAAACATGTTGTGGTCGCTTCCTCCCTTTGCTCCCCGCTGTCCTTGAAATGTGTTTGGCTACTTGCCCTTAATTGGTAAAGGAATGCATCTTGTAGATTTCAGTTTGTATCCAGTTACCGGGGTATAAAATAAACCGCAAGAGGGGCTTGCGTAGAATTGTTCCTCTGGCCGGAGTTGTGTCTGTGTCTGTCTTTTGTGTGTGTCTTGTCCTTTGTGTCATTTCGTCCGCAACATCTGGCGTCCAAACGTGGGGCAGAGGGCGAACGAAACCGAAAGGGTGAGTACCCCTCGGGGATTGTAGGTCCAAGGCAGGGGAACTTTCGGGAAAATTATGGGGAATTCCCCATCAGCAAAGGCACAATACATGGAGCTAGTCAAAGGACTTCTCCACTCCATCGGGGTGAAGGTATCTAGTCGCCGTTTATTTGAGTTATTCCGCCTTGTGGAGCAGCATTGTTATGGGTTTAAGTGCCAACCCAAAGTACAATTAAACTTAAAGGAATGGAAATTAATACAGAAGGAATTACAGCAACAGCATCAGAAGGGTAACATACTCCCTTTGAAACTGTGGACTCTATGTAGTGCTATCACTCAAGCACTTGCATTGCATTCTGCAATTAAGGAGTTGGTGGGAAGAGGAAGCCCGAGAGCAGGCTCAAATTAATGAGGGACAGAACCCTCCTGGTCCTCTGGAGGATAAATTGATGGGAGAGAGACAATTTCGAGCCTTGAGAGATCAGGCTCAATTTTCCGACCAGGATTTACAGCAGGTGCGCCAGGTATTTCTTAGAGCTTGGCGCCGTGTTGTACCTACTGGCCACGCTCAGCTTTCTTTTACAAAAAACTTTACAAGGACCCAATGAACCCTATACTGATTTTCTTGCTAGATTGCGGGTGGCTGTTGAGCGGGATGTTGGACGTGATGAAATCTCAGAGATACTTTTGCAGACACTTGCTTTTGAAAATGCAAACTCGGAATGTAAACGTGTTTTGGGCCCTTTAAAAGGGCAGGGAGCTTCTATAGCTGAATATATTAGAGCTTGTTCGGGAGTGGGGGGAACTGAACATAATGCTGCTGTTTTGCTATTGCTTTGGCTCAGGCTATGAAGCCCTCCAAGGGTGGAAATTGTTAAAACAATGCCAGGGCTCAATTGGCTACACCTCCCACTCCTCAAGTAACCCCTTTGTTTTCCAACAACCCTTAGAGATGACTGTACATCAGAAATAGCTAAACCTTTAATGGTGCCAGATTTACTCTCTGCAACTTCAGGGAGTGTGGCTGCTGATTTCCCTCTTGTTGAAAATGTTCTTTTGTCTCCGGGAGGTGTCATTTATAAATTAAGGACAAACATTTTTGGCCCATTGCCTAAAGGCACCTTTGGTTTAATATTGGGCCGCAGCAGCGCAGCTTTAAGAGGCCTAGCCATAATTCCTGGAGTTATAGACTCTGATTTTGTTGGAGAAATTTTAATCATGGTTTCTACTTCTGTTACACTTTCACTATTGGCTGGAGAATGTATAGCACAAACATTTATCTTATCTTCTCTCTCCCATGGGGGCTTCTGTAACCATTCCGTCGGAACACTAGTGGCCACTGCTCAAGTTCCTCGAGCACTCCCATTTTTGTTGTTAAGAAAAAATGAGGTAAATCAACTTATCATCTGGATCCTTAAATCTTAAATGCACATGTGCTTCTGCCTGGGGGATTAAATGAAAAGCTGGACGCAGCTATTTCCCTCCCCCAGGGCACACCGAGACGTCGGTTGGCCCATCAGCAAACTCATAAACCTGTTTTGTGGCCACTTCTGTATCTGTTTTGTCCTGTTTGTCATTGTCATTGTTAGTCTTATCTGTAGAATTTCTGTGAGAAGGAATATAGTAGCCTCTAGTATAGATAGATAGATAGATAGATAGATAGATAGATAGATAGATAGATAGATGTGAATATGCAATTCGGTCTGGCTTGCCTGCTGGGTTTGATTCTGTGGCTCCACGGGTGGGCACCCTTAAGGTCCCAAAAAGCCTATGGAGTCTGACTGTGCCTGTCTGCGATTTTGTGGTAAACGGCATACAGTCTATGGTGGCTTCGAAATAGTTTCCACAGCTGAGACTACTACAGCTAAGCATCCCTTAAGTTCTTTTGGGACACGACCAAACGGATATCTGACTTGTCTCCTCGTTAGAGAGGGCACCCCCCACCCTTTGTCTGTCTTTGTGACATTGCCTCACGACAAGAGTGCCCAACCAATATCCGGGAAAACCTCATAAAGGGGACCTTATTGGTCTGGCTGAAATAAATTTAGACTGAAGGGGATGTTGACTCCTGTTCTCTGTTCCTCTTTCTAGTAAATGTTGAGGGCTTCTCACTCATTCTTTTCCCAGATTAATGGCTATAATTGAAGCCAACTGTGGCTGCTTTACCTCGGGATGGGGACTTTAAGGAATATTCCCAAGCAGCTGCCGAAACTCCTTTTGTTTCGGGGAAGTTCCTTGTCTTCTCCAGACTGATATACACCGCCTAACAAACCTTAAGTCTTCTCTGTCTAAGCTCACAAAATTTAAAACTGCTAATTCTCTTTCTCTGCCTCCTGCTGTCAACTTGCATCTTCTGCCTTCCCCATTCGTTTTGCTCTGTGCAGCCTGCTGAGCTGTGGGCTATTTACTTAGTTTTGCAAGACTTTCCTCAACTCCCTGTTAACATTGTTTCGGATTCCCGGTATGCTGTTCTCTCTTGTTTGCAGCTTCCTCAGGTTTCACTGCCTATAACTCTTAAAACAGATATTGACAAATTGTTTTATCAGGTACAACGATCACTTCTGCGGCGTTCAGAGTTAATTTTCTTTACCCATATCCTTGCACATTCCGCCCTTCCTGGACCCTTTTCATTTGGAAATGCTGCAATTGATACATTACTTTATCCTATAGAAGCAGCAAAACAAGAGCATCGTCTGCAACATACTAACTCTAAAGGATTAAAAAAAAAATCTTATTGTTCACTCTTGTTCTATTTGTGCACCTTTTACCTTAGCATTTACCCCACCAGGTGTCAACATAAGAGGATTGCAAGCAAATCAGGTATGGCAAATGGATGTAATTTTTGTTTCATCCTTTGGACAACAAAAATGCGTCCATCATACTATAGATACATGCACACATTTCCAATGGGCTACTACATTACATTCTGAAAAGGCTGAGGCTGTTATTACTCATTTATTATCTGTTTTGCAGTTATGGGGGTCCCAATTGAATTGAACACTGATAATGCACCCACCTACCAATCTGCAAAATAAACTCATTTTTTATCCCAATATCATGTGATTCATACTTTTGGTATCCCTTATAATAGTCAAGGACAAGCTATCATTGAAAGGGCTAGTCGTACTTTACGTGAGTATGTTGAAAAAATAAAAAAGGGGGAACAGGAGAGATTTATGAAATCAAAAGACATCTTGAATCAAACCTTACTAACTTTAAATTTTCTGAATATTTGGAGCAAAGAAAATCTATCAGCAGCAGAATTGCATTTTCGAAGGAAAGAAGAGGAGAAGATGGCTGTGGTTACCTGTCAGGTAATGTATGCGCAAGCGATAGAATATACTTATTGGGCTTATGTTCCTAATCCTTCTCTTGTGAGAGTTGTCTCTTGGGGTGAACCTGAAGTACAGGTATGCACCAATGAAACTGCATTCTTCCCACCACCTGCGTGTGGAGGAATTAAGCATTTGCATCATCATAATAATCAATATAACATAAGTAATGTTACTGTTGCAGGAGAGGGCCTCCCCTTGTGCATCGGAGGACATCCCTTTTGCCTCTCTACAAGGAAGCATAATCATCACTCTTATAATACCTGGGGAGTAACATATAATAATTATCATCCTGCTGTCTTTACTGTACTTGTTTCCACCAGGGGAATCAACACCTCTACGACGCCGATGAGTCACCATCCTGATACCTTTATACCATTATGCCCTTCCTATTTTTTTATTCCTTCTCTAGAATCTTTGGAATGGGAAAGATGCCGAAGTCATGGGCCCTTTAAGGTCATGAATTATTCTGGATTTGTTATTGTAGATTGGAGCCCTGATCATGGTCAAATTTTGGAAAAATGGTCTAAGAAAACTTTTAAATGGCATCAAATTAATGGTACTTTAATGGGTAACGGTAATGAAACCGTAAAATGGCAACAGTGTGCACTCGTCCCCCTAAATTGCAATTGTTAGGGTATCCCCACTTTCAAGGGAATATTTGGAAATTATGGGCAGTTTCAGGGAATCTCACTATATGGTCAGGAATCTATACTTTGGATAAGACTGACAGTTCAGGTCCCTTTCATGTTAACTTGCATGTTAATAAATCCTATTCTGCTACGGCTTGTCTAAAATACCCCTTTGCATTGCTGTATGGGAATTGGACTTGGAATGCTACAGAGGGATCTATATCATGTGATCATTGTAATTTAACACAATGTGTAAGTCAGTTATGGTGGAAAAGTTTTGCAACACAAATCAATAACTCTAATTTTTCATTGGTGATTGTTAAAACTCGTACCGAAGAATGGTTGCCTGTAAATTTGACAAGACCTTGGTCGGACTCTTTTGCTGTATCTCATTTGGTGACTGCTATACAAACTTTGCTTCACCGGTCCCGACGCATGCTTGGAATCATCATAGCTTCCGTTCTTGCAGTGGCTGCAGTTACTGCAACCGCTGCCGTGGCTGGACTTGCTTTTGCATCAAGGATTCTAAACAGCAGACATTGTTGTACGGGAGTGGCATAAAGACTCTCATTTATTATGGCAACAACTACGAGATCTGGATGCACAACTTGCAACTGATGTACTCAATCTTCAACATACTGTTTCATGGCTTGGGGATCAATTAACTGTCTTATCCACAAAAAGTGTATTGAAATGTGATTGGAACTCCTCTCGATGTATAACATCTGTGCCTTTTAACATGAGTGAAGGTTGGGAAAAGGTGAAATGGTCATTAACAGGGTATCAAAACCTAACTAAGGAAATTATGGAGTCAGAGCAGCAAATTTTGTCTACATTTAGCAAAATACTACCTGACATTACTGGGTCCGATCTGTTAAGGGATTTACAGAAAGGGATGAATAATTTGAACCCTCTTGGACATGTGTCTGCCCTAATTGGAACTGTTCTCGTGAATACTTTATTCATAATACTTTTATGCTGTGTTATTATTTTAGTCTTCCGGTGCTGGCGAAGAAGGCAACAACTGAAAAAAGATAGACAACACGTTCTCACCACTTTACAGTTTGCTACCGCTTCTCAGAAAAAAGGGGGAGATGTGGGAGCCCGACAGTGACCACAAGAAAGCGTGGTTAGGGACGCGGGGATTGCCTGCACACGGGGCTCCCTGCCTGGACAAGGCATTCCTGCAAACAGGATGCTCTGCCAGGAGGCCTGCACACAGTATCCAAGTTTAATGGTCCGCTTGCAAACGAGGGAACATGCCCTCCTTAGAAATAAGGAGAAGGCTGGAATTGTGAGCAGGCCTCTTAGGAAACATGTTGTGGTCGCTTCCTCTCTTTGCTCCCCCCTGTCCTTGAAATGTGTTTGGCTACTTGCCCTTAATTGGTAAAGGAATGCATCTTGTAGATTTCAGTTTGTATCCAGTTACCAGGGTATAAAATAAACCGCAAGAGGGGCTTGCGTAGAATTGTTCCTCCGACCGGAGTTGTGTCTGTGTCTGTCTTTTGTGTGTGTCTTGTCCTTTGTGTCATTTCGTCCGCAACACTAGCTTGTCTGAAAGTCTCATTGATTCCACTTTCACTTTATTCCTGTTTTTAAACATTAATATTTATCATACCAATACATACAAATGAAAACAAAGCAATTAGTACAGATTTATGATGAAAATGAATAATTCCCCTTTCTGTTCTTCCCAAGATATAGTACCATCCTCTAGACTCCAGAAGGAACCTTTCTTAACTTTTATGATTTTTAGCTCCTTCTGTTGCTTTGGTCCTCAACCAGGGTGATTTGTCACCTCCACGGGAAATTTGCCAGTGTCTAGAGACATTTTTAGTTGTCACAACTGAGGATAAGAGCACTACTGGCATCTTGTGGGTAAGGGCCAGGTATCCTGCAATGCACAGGACAGTCTCTA
>JAESUZ010001370.1:0-22852 GCA_017311185.1 Proteles cristata cristata
GACACTTCTCCAAAGAGGACATCCAGATGGTCAACAGACACATGAAACGATGCTCAGCATCCCTCCTCATCAGGGAAATACAAATCAAAACCACCCTGAGACACCACCTCATGCCAGTCAGAGTGGCTCAAATGAGCAAATCAGAAGACTCTAGATGCTGGCGAGGATGTAGAGAAATGGGCACCCTCCAACACTGTTGGTGGGAATGTAAACTGGTGCAGCCCCTCTGGAAAACAGTATGGAGATTCCTCAAAAAGTTAACAATAGAACTCCCCTATGACCCAGCAATAGCACTGCTAGGAATTTACCCAAGGGATACAGGAGTGCTGATGCATAGGGCCACATGCACCCCAATGCTCATAGCAGCAACTCTCAACAATAGCCAAAACCTGGGAAGAGCCTAAGTGCCCATCAACGGACGAATGGATCAAGAAGATGTAGTTTATCTATACAATGGAATACTACATGGCAATGAGAAGGAATGAAATCTGGCCATGTGTAGCAACATGGGTGGAACTAGAGGGTGTTATGCTGACCAAAATAAGTCAGGCAGAGAAGGACAGCTATCATATGTTTGCACGTATAGGAAGATTAGGAGGAACTTAAGGGAGTACCATGGGGGAGAAGAAGGGGAAAAACTGAGAGAGAGGGAGGGAGGCAAACCATGAGAGACTTTTGAATGCCAAGAACAAACTGAGGGCTGATGGGCACGGGGGGATGGGAAGTGGGGTGATGGTCATGAAGGAGGGCACTTGTGGGGATGAGCACTGGGTGTTATATAGAAACCAACTTGACAATAAACTATTTAAAAATAAAATAAAAATATGAAAAAATGAAATGAGTCTCTTGTAGGGGGGCCTAGGTGGTTCAGTCAGTTGGACTTCCAACTTTGGCTTCAGTCATGATCTCACAGTTCGTGGGTTCAAGCCCCACATCAGGCTGTCTGCTCACAGGTTAGAGCCTGGAGTCTGCTTCAGATTCTCTGTGGTCCTCTCTCTCTCCTCCTCCCCTGCTCACACCCTGTCTCTCAAAAATAAATAAACATGAAAATATTTTAAAATAAACAAACAAATAAATAAAATAAGTTTCTTGTAGGTGGTATATAGATGGATCTTTTTTTAAAATCCATTCTGATACCCTATGTCTTTTGACTGCAGCATTTAATTCATTTACATTTGAGTGATTATTGAAATATATGAATTTAGTGCAATTGTGTTATCTGTAGATTTAGTGTTTTTGGTGATGTTCTCTGATTCTTTGTAGCGTTTGCTGCTATTGTTTTCTCCACTAGGAAAGGTCCCCTTAGAATTTCTTGCAGAGCTAGTTTAGTGGTCATTAACTCTTTCAGCTTTTGTTTCTTTGGGAGTCTTTATCTCTCCTTCTGTTCTGATTGGCAGCTTCACTGGATAAAGGATTTTTGTCTGCATATTTTTTCCTATTCAGCACACTGAATATTTTCTGCCACTCCTTCTGGTCTGTCAAGTTTCAATGGACAGGTCTCCTACTAACCTTATGTGTCTAACCTTGTAGTTAAAGGATATTTTGTCTCTAGCTACTTTCAGAATTCTCTCTATATCTTTGTATTTTCCAAGTGTCACTAATATACATCATGTGTTGACCTATTTGTGTTGATTTTGGAGGGAGTTTTCTGTGCCTTTTGGATTTCTATGCCTGTGTCCTTCCCCAGATTAGGGAAATTCTCAGCTATTTTTTGTCCAAATAAATCTTCTACCCCTTTTTCTCACTCTAGTTCTTCTGGGACTCCTATGATATGGATATTGTTTCATTTCATGGAATTACTTAGTTCTCTAAGTCTCCTCTCATGCTCCATTAAGTTCCCTTCCCTCTTTTTTTCAGACTCCTTATTTTCCATATTTGTATCTTCTTTTTCCCTATACTCTCCTCTGATTTTTCAATGCTTGCTGTCACTGTAAATAGTTTATTTTGCATCTCAGTTATAACATTTCTTAATTCATCTGTATTAGTTCTTTTATCTCTGCTGTAAGTCACTTTGTGTCTTCTATGCTTTTTTCAAGCCCAGATATTAGTCTTATGACCATTGTTATAAATTCTTGTTCAGATAAATTACTTATATGTTTTGAGCAAGTCCCTGGCTGTGATTTCTTCTTGACCTTTATTTTGGGGAGAATTTCTCCATCTTGTAATTTTGGGTAAATTTGTGTCTTTGCATATTTTAAAGGCTTGTTAGTTTTCTTGCATTTGGAGTACTATTATATTAAAAAGGGGTCAAACATTATCCAAGGACTGGCACTTCAATAAGTGCTGCTGGTGTATGCTGTGTGCATTCTGCTGTTGTGTTTTGGCTCCTCTTTTCTTTTTAAACAATAGACTAGATTGAAGTGATGAGGTGTCACTTATGAGAAAAGGTTACCAACAGATTGCATCTTGGGTTTCACTCTCTTGCTCTCCTGCTGTCTTCTTATTTTACTCACTTGGAGGGAAGACTTGTTTTGAGCTGACCTATGGAGAGTACTATATAGCAAAAGACTGATGTGTCCATCCAACATCCAGTGAAGACTTGGAACCTTTCAACAGTTATGCATGTTTGGAAGTGGATTCTCCCTTGTCATCCCCTTGAGAGGACTATAGGCTCTGCCCATAATCTGACGTTAGTCTTGTGAGAGACCTTGAGTCAGATACTTCCATATGAAGCACACCTGGATTATTAAACCACAGAGAATGTGAAATAAGAAATGTTTGCTGTTTTAAGACACTACATAGTGGGCTTATTTGCTATATTATAACAGGTAATTAATAGAGCATAGCGACATGATTTGTGATTTTATTGTTTATATAATTAAGGATCTTCTGATTTATTAGTAATGTAGATGAATAAAACATAAGGCTTTCAGATAAAAATTCCATTGTTTACTTAGGAAGATAATTTATATGCAAAGACTTTGAAGATTCTAGTTCCCTTTAAAAAGTTTCATTCAATAACAACTTTATAACATTAATATGACCTGAGAATTAACATGAGGCTTGTTTCATAGAGAGGTTCAAACTGCAAATATGATGTTTTACAATGATTTGTAATAAGGTAAGCATTAAAGTACAGAGGAAATAGCACTACATACAGTATTGCTTGAGCAAGACATTAAAACAAAATTCTCATTCAACTTCTCCATTGAAATCTATTCTTCAACATTATGTATTACCACATATATCTGACTAATCACACCAGAGCTCAGCTTTATACCTGGAGTAAGTAAGCATTAAGGATGCTGCCATACTTTTGTGCTCTCAACAAAACTTAATGAAAGAACAATAAGAAAAAGAGTTCAGTTCAGAGATATGTCAAAATGGGGAGGGGAAACATCTTTCTGTGAGTTCACTGTGAGAATGTTATTGTTTTTTCTTTCTTTTTTCTTTTGATTTGTGAGAAAGATTTCAGGACTGTTAGAAGGTACTTTGAGGGGCGCCTGGATGGCTTAGTCAGTTAAGGATCCGACTTCGGCTCAGGTCATGATCTCACGGTTCGTGGGTTCGAGTGCCGCATCGGGCTCTGTGTTGACGGCTAGCTCAGAGCCTGGAGCCTGTTTCAGATTCTGTACCTCCCTCTCTTTCTGACCCTCTGCTGCTCTCGCTCTCTCTCTCTCTCTCTCAGAAATAAATAAAACATTAAGCCTTTTTTTAAAAGGCACTTTGATATGCAACAGATTTTCTTTGCCAATCAGAGTGAAAGCTGAGACGGTCTAATCTGCACAACCCTAAATATTAATTGGCATCAGAGAGTAATTAGGTGTCATTAATATCTACTGCTAGTCAATGTACAGTATTCTTAAGTGATAGACCAATGAAAAAGTTTAAAAATTTTCAGGCATAAATGAGGAGAATTAACTCAAATGAATTAATAAAATTTTTGAATTAAGGAGCTTTCTAAATATATTTATTTCCTAGGGTTTCTGTAACAAAGTATCACATCTAGGGTGGCTTAAAACAACAAAAATTTATTATTTCATGGCTTAAGAGGCCAGAAGCCCAAAATCACGGAGTTGGCAAGGGTGATTCTTTTTGAAGGCTATGACAGTGCAACCATCCCATGCCTTCCTCCTATCTTCTGGTAGTTGCTGATAAGTCTTGGCTTTCCTTGAATTGTAGATACTTCACTCTGAAGTCTGCATGTATATACTCTGATTCTTATAAGGATATTAGCCATAGAATTTAAGGTCCACCCCTAAATCCCAAATGATTTCATGTAGAGATCCTTAAATATTCGCATCTGTAAAGACTTTATTTCCAAATAAGATCACATTCTGAGGTTCTGGATAGAATGAATATTGAAGGAGCACTTTTCAACCCACTATACTAATGTTAAAAGAAGATATAAAAAGGTAACAGCCTCCTATTTGAATAAGATTGAATATACAAGCAATAGCTAGTCAAGCATTGGTTAAAATTTATGTGAATGTTTAAAAGATCATATTCAAGTGTAGGATAGATTCTTACAATAAGGTTTTGGAGGTTTTATTTTTTATGTGAAATCAGACTTATTAGAATGTTGTTATCAGACAGACAGTATTTAACAAGATGTGAGTCACAGGGTCCCCTAAGGATATTTAGCAAGTATGCTTGGTGTTCTGTAATAAAAACTCCATGTACAATGTAAAGGCAGAAATCCTCACTTCTAAACATGTTGCAACATATGCATTCTGGAATAGGTAATTCATTCATTGGTGACACTCAGTATCACTCAGTAAATGATCCAATGGTAAGCCAGCGTCTTGGAAGCTATAGTTTTCAAGGTCATATGTTTCCTGCCTTAACTCACTTTGAATTAAATTGTATTAACTTACAGTATAAAATTGAGCTACTCCATACATCTTTCTACATGCTGTTCCAAGTTGCTTTTCACTTCATTTCACACATTCACTTGGATAATGGTTTGTTATTGAAGTACACATCACATGCCTGACCCCTAATAAATTAATATTTAGTAATTACTAACAGCATTTTGAAAGTACTATTCCAGTGTTGGGGATCATAGAATTAAAAGGATGCTCTTACACATTGCTGGCAAGAATTTTATTCTGTGGGGTCTTTCTAGTGACATCACTAGAAATATGTACCAGAAGTCTTAAGAATAATCATATTCTTTGACTTAGAATATCCACTTATAGAAACTTAATAAAAAATAAACATATAAGTACACAAAAATGTGTGTACTAGAATATTCATTGCAGTATTTTTTATAACAGTGAAAAATTAGAAGTATCCTAAATGTCTCAAACAAGAATTTGGTTGGATATATTTGAAGACATTAAAAAAAGGAATAAAATACTATGCAGTTATCAAAAGTGATTTAGTCCAAAAATAGTTAATGACATAGATGATCTTTATGACTTGTGAAGTGAAAGACAGCAAAACAAAACAATATGGAAGATATGATCTTATTTATGCCAAAGAATTAGAAATACACACCAAAAAACAAAAAAGAAACCCTGAATGTCTATAGATTAAAAGATTAATAGGTAATTTATTATAAAGATGTGATTATAGGTATTTATTAGCTTTTTTGTTTTGATCATTTGTATTTAAAATGAAAAAAAAAACATTTAAAAAGAAAACATATCAACGAATGATAACAAGAATCCTAGCCTAAAACATGAGTTTATTAAGGTATGTTTTGCCAACTGTTTTCCTCTTCTTATATGGACATTATTTACCAATTCAATATCCCAGTTTTTAAAAAGTAAAGCAAAGGAATATTTTTCAAAACTTTAGCTGAACTTAAATCAATTTATTTTATTGTTTTTTTTTAAAATATTTTTATTTATTTCTAGGAGAGAGAGAGACAGACAGCGTGAGCAGGGGAGGGTCAGAGAGAGAGGGAGTCACAGACTGAAACAGGCTCCAGGCTCTGAGCTGGCAGTCAGCACAGAGCCCGACGCGGGGCTCGAACCCACGAACCGCGAGATCATGACCTGAGCGAAAGTCAGACGCTTAACCAACTAAGCCACCCAGGCGCCCCAATTTTATTGTTTT
This sequence comes from Proteles cristata cristata, assembly GCA_017311185.1. Lineage (NCBI taxonomy): Eukaryota > Metazoa > Chordata > Mammalia > Carnivora > Hyaenidae > Proteles > Proteles cristata. The sequence goes on from JAESUZ010001370.1 coordinate 6,007, forward strand.
TATAGGTCTCTTAGGTTTACGTGGTTATATTTTCCTGAACAAACTTAAAAACAAATGTAACTATTTAAAAAAATTAGAGTTCCCAAATGCTTTTACATTGTTATTTACCAAACTATTCTTGGAGAGCATCTAGTAGATCTTAGGCCAAATCATTGGGCATTGTAAAGATCCTTCTCTTTTTTAACACCCCAACATTGTATCATTGACTTCTTCTTTATTAAATTATTATTGCAATTCATATTACTATAAGATCTCTGATATATAAAATTATTTTCTGTCTACTTCCTAGACCTTTTCTTCCAGCATAAAAAGAGCTATTCTGAATGTAAAGCATGTGACAGCAATGCATCAACACCTTAGAAACTAATTCATAGTTTGTATGATTTGATTTTTATGATATTATAAGATGACAGGAAGAAATTTAAATGGCTAAAAAAGTAAAATGAGGCTACTGAGAAATAACTAACTTACTTGAAAATAATCAGTTACTAAGGAAAAAGGGTAGACTAGTGTCATATCCAGCAAAATTCATATTTGAACAGACATTTTGCTTCAATTGTTATATGCATTACTTGAACTCTTTCTTAAATGCTGGGCCATTCCTTTTGGAAGAATTGGAAACACATGTACATTCGAGATTAGGAGCCATACTTTCATTTTCTCACTAGGAAGGTGTGTGATCAAGTAGCAAAAAATAATTCATATAGAAAAAAACGGCTTTTAATACTTGAATCATAATTAATTTCACTGTTCTATAAAGGTAATGTTCATTTTTGTGGTATTCCCCCTAAATTAACTAAAATATTTAGATCAACACCTGATTAAGTTGATAGCACCATTCTAGGACCTGGTAGGTATGAATTTAAATTCCTAACAACTTTCCAATGCAAAAGGAAATAGTTTAGTTCCTCATAGAAGAATGAATGACATTTTTCTGTGTGTTTAGAACAAGGAATCTGGGGGTGCCTAGGTGGCTCAGTTGGTTAGACCCGTCCGACTTTGTCTCAGGTCATGATCTCATGGTTCATGGGTTCAAGCCCCACATCGGGCTCTGTGCTGACAGCTAGCTCAGAGCCTGGAGCCTGCTTTGGATTCTGTATCTCCCTCTCTCTGACCCTCCACTGCTTATTTCTCTCAGAAATAAATTTAAAAAAATTTAACAAAATAAAACAAGGAATCTGAAAATCAGCTTTTGGTTCAAATTCCTCAACCAAGCAGAAGCATGTAAAGGCCTATAATGGACAACTCAGGAAATAGTCTCAAATTCTAAAAAGAAACCAAAGAATGGAAAGCAGAGGGTGATCATGACTAAGTTCTTAAGAATATTTCCTCATCTTTAAAATGTATGTGAGGATATTTCATATGTAGGTTCTCTGTAACAATTACATAACTGAGGACCATGGGGGAGAAGAAGGGGGGAAACGGTGGGGGAAAGGAAGAGAGGCAAACCATGAGAGACTCTTGAATGCTGAGAAACAAACTGAGGACTGATGGATGTGGGGGGGAGGGGGGAGACGGGCATGGAGGAGGGCACTTGTGGGGATGAGCATTGGGTGTTATATGGAAACCAATTTGACAATAAACTATTTGTAAAAATAAAAATAAATAAACAAATAAAATGTATACAAAAAAGCAGAGTAAAAAAAATAGAATGTATGTGAGGGTATTTCATATGTAGGTTCTTTGTAACAATTACATGATGTGTTATATGCCTGTTTAGTCACAGGTTTAAATTTGGAATATCTTCTAGCCTAGAGACAGATAAAGACAGCAAGTTCAGCCAGTATTTATATCCAGTTTGCAATTCTGACAGCTTAGGAGCAAGTTGCTCTATGAATCCTTTTCAACTAGAAATCTGGCCACTGCTTTCATCTCCAAATCTTTTAACTCCCTACTTGATCACATGGACAAGGGAAGTAGTACAGTATTCTTTCTGTTTCATGGCTTCCTGTGAATAGAGCAGGCCGTTTCTAACCTGCTACAAACCACTTCCATAAGAGATTCTGTGATTAGTAATCTACGCCTACTTAGTGACCTCATTTAGATATTGTTTACAAAAGAAAAATAGTCTACTTCTGGGGCTGAACGTATCAGTGAGTTAGGGTCACAGTATGAATTATGATTATTTTTTTATGTCCTCCATGTTATAATTTTGTTGCCACTTCTCAGATTGTTTCCATCAAAGTGCTCTTATAAAAAGCAGGAAAAGATGATATATACAGTAAGGAGAGAGTAAGAATGGGGTGGGGTGGTTTAGGAGTGGTTGCAAGATGAAGATTTATTTTATCTAAATAATCATCTATACTTTTTACTGCACCCAAAATATGCCCAAATTTGTTATAATATAAAAAATATTTTATTAATGAGTAAAACTGAAATCTTCCAAAAGATGTTTTAGCTTTAGATGAAATATCTGAAGCTATAAGTACCTCTCTTCCTGTACACCATTGCATATCACAGTTTGAAAGGCAGTGTTAAAAAAATAAAATTTATCTGAGTAAATTTTTAAGATCTTAGTGGTTTTACTCATAGATTCGTGAATGAGGTAGCATCCCATCTAGCAGATAAAAGGGAGCTCCAAAGAACTGTACGAAAAGAAAGACTTTTATAGGCAGAAGAGGATAACCCATAAGTTACTAGCAAAGAGTGGGTTGTTTCAGACAAGGTCAACTACTTTTGGGGAAGAGCAGAGGTCTCTCAGGTGGATTACCTCACTAGTGCTGACCATGAAATTCTAGGACTGATTAAGATTATATTTGGGGGAGATGCTGAAGTTGCAATTAGGTTAAGTACTGAGTTTTCGTTTGGTGATGTGGGCTCCATTTGTCTCATTTTTAACACAGACATTTAATGTTCCTAAGAAATTTACTAAATGAGGGGTGCCTGGATAGCTCAATAGATTAAACATTCAACTTCAGCTCAGGTCATGATCTCATCATTTGTTGGGTTCGAGCACCATGTTAGGCTCTGTACAGACAGCTCAGAGCCTGGAGGTGGCTTCAGATTTGTGTCTCTCTCTCTTTTTGACCGTCCCCCACTGGTGCTCTGTCTCTCTCTCAAAAATAAGTAAACATTAAAACATTTGAAAAAAGAAATTAACTAAATGATATTGGTAATGATTACATAAGATTTGATGCATTATCAAAAATGAATGGTTATTCATTAGGAATAGGTCCATTGTTACCTAAATTGTAAGAAATTACTTCTTCATATCATGTTTCAAATCAATTTTGGCAAAAACTCAGAGAATGTAAAGTAGTATAACATGTTTATTTGTAATTAAAATGAGGTATTGGGGGATAACTCTGCATATTGTGTAGCAAGACAATCTTAAGGAACAAAGAACCTCTCCATTTTAACCTACCCAGGGAAATGTAAGTAAAGCAAATGTGTTTAATTCTTTTTTCATCTTCAAATGGTTTCCATAACCAGTCAATATTATAAATTTGTATACCTTTTTTTTTTCTTAAAAATTTTTTTAAGGTTTTTATTTCTAGGAGAGAGAGAGAGAGAGAGAGAGAGAGACAGCGTGAGCAGGGGAGGGTCAGAGAGAGAGGGAGTCACAGACTGAAACAGGCCCAGGCTCTGAGCTGGCAGTCAGCACAGAGCCCGATGCAGGGCTTGAACCCATGAACCGCGAGATCATGACCTAAGCGAAAGTCGGACGCTTAACCGACTAAGCCACCCAGGCGTCCCTAATGATAATTTTCTTATACACATACAAGTCATCTGCAACTGTTTGGACTGAATGAACAGAATTTTCAAAAATTACTGAGTAGTTAGAGGGTAATCAAGTTACACTATATCTCAATAAAACAATTACAATTTCATTTGCTTATAGTTACAGATGATTTTTTAAAAAGGCACTTTTTAGTCATTAATTTAGTTTTTGAAATTTATGCAATTTAATGATACCATGGTTTATTTTTTTGTGTGTTTTATTTATTTCTGAGAGAGAGAGAGAGAGAGAGAGAGAGAGAGAGAGAGAGTATGATCAGGGGAGGATCAGAGAGAGGGAAATACAGAATCTGAAACAGGCTCCAAGCTCTGAGCTAGCTGTCATCACAGAGCCTGATGCAGGGCTCTAACCCACGAACCATGAGATCATGACATGAGCAGGAGTCCAACTCTTAACCGACTGAGCCACCAAGGCGCCACATAGTTTACTCTACTTTAAAACATCAGTTTAGGAACACCTGCGTTGCTCCGTCGGTTAAGCTGCCGACTTTGGCTCAGGTCATGATCTCGTGGTTTATGAGTTCCAGCCCCTGTTGGGCTCTGGGCTGACAGCTTGAAGCCTGAAGCCTGTTTCGAATTCTGTGTCTTCCTCTCTCTCTGCACCTCCACTGTTCACTCCCTGTCTCTCAAAAATAAATAAATGTTTAAAAATAAATAATAAATAAATAAAAATAAAGCAGTTTAACAATGTATCTAGGTATAAAACTAAAACAAAATTCAGTTATTCAAAAACCTAAAGCAGGTCTAATTGGAGAAGTGGCATCAAAATGGATTTTTCCTGACTTGTTAGGTCATGTTTATCACACAAAACAGCCAAAGAAGCCTGCAGTGCATTGATTCTGTTCCACTTTAACTATGGGAAAACAGTCTGAATCAACGTTCAAACAAAAAGTTTTAAGATAAATTGTAACACTATAGAAAACACTCCACTAGGTAAGTTACACCAAATAACAACAACATCAAAAATACTTCGCTGTTAACTTTGTTGAAGGGAATCAATTCCCTCTTAGGATGAAAAAAAAAAAAGGAAAAAAAAGATTCCAAGATTCCTAGCCTTACTGGAGAAAACTAATTAAGAAATTGATATGTTAACAGTCTTTATCAACAATGACTTGTATATCATAATTATCCCAATGTATTAGTTATAGCTGAGTTTAAAAATAGAGATTGGAGCTACCTAAAAATGACTGTGCTATCTAAACAATTCAGATGGTTAGACTGACATTGGGCTTTTCTTTGAGAGAGAATTCTAAGTTGGCAATTTAGATACCAAGTTTTAGCCAGATACAATTTAGACAGTTGTGAAATAGTTTAGAGGGAAAAAAAAGCACTGATAATGAAAATGCTACAATACTTAAACAGAGAAAGCTGCCCAATGCCTCCCACTAAAGGATAAACCTCCAAGTATGGAAAGATCAATTTCGTAATATAAATTATTGTAATGAGAAATTCACTTAATACTCAGAAAAACAACTGCCTTTACTATGAATTTTGCCAGTAAATAAATTGTTAATATATTAGAGAAACCATTATAGATTAAAATATTTGAAAAGCCCTATCTGTAGTTTTTGGTATGTTCTCTGGAATAACTCCCAGATTTTATTTTATAAATAATGTCTGAGTTTCTGTATGACAGAGCTGACTGGTTGCAATGGGTGTGTTCAGCATTTCTGTTTGATTGTGATTTGTTCTCCAATGAGATATTCTTAAGCGTTAACTTCTATGGTAAAGGAGCATTATTGAGAATGGTTTTCAAAGCTAATGTAACACTTTCTACTCACATTATAGGTAGTGTCAATGATGAGAGCAATATTTAATTTCCAGGGTATAGTAATCTTGAAATCAGAGGGGTGGAATGATGAGATCAAGGGTGCTCTGGGATGTTAATGTGGTTAGTGCTGTCAACAGTGTCAAATGGGGGATTCCACTCTGCTTGGTTTTCAAGATCCAATATTGTTTTTGCCTTTGTCAGATTTCATGTGTCAGTTTTTCCTACCTAGATTGCATTCAAGCCATCCTGACTTCTTAGTATCAAAGTATCATATTTATTCATTTATATAAAATTGTATATAACAAGTACAATATACATCATGAGAGCTGACTAATGTAGTGGGAAGAGTACAGGTTTTCAAGTTATACAGATCTGCATTGAAATTCCAGCTTTTATTTTTTCTAATTTATTATGTGCTTATGGGCAAATCATTTAGCCTTTCTGAGCCCAGTTTCTTCCCCTGAAAAATGGGGCTAACAAAACCTAGGCTTGTTGTGAGATTGTAGAGAAAATGTATAAAAGTGCCTAAAATTTCCAGAACTATCTTAGGGTCTATAGAATGTCTTTCTCTACTCTATTTGTGTGCTTTTACTTCAGGAACATTTTCATGTTCTTTCTCCCATCCTGATTATCTAGGTTCGACAAAGCTCCATCTTAACACAGCCCCAGCTTCCTCTCCTATCCCCCGAAGGTAAATTTGATAAGCACAGTACCCAGAATATTACAGTTGTCTGATAAATGTTTAAGATTATTATTATATGTGCATTGTCTATACTTTTGTATGTGTGTGAAGAACTATCAATGCATATACATAATATGCATAGTATATTGCTTAAGTAAATATATATATATATTTTGCCAGCCCAGCATCATTATTCACATAACTTTCATTTACCATTACTCTCATTTTTTATGAGGAAATAATGACCCACCAGTTCTCTTAATTCATGGGGTTTGAGTGGATATTTTGGCCTCAGAAGAAGGAGTATGGCCCATTATTGATCAACAACATAGCTATTTGTTCACTTACATGGACATAATCAAGGCAAGTAAGAGTTGACTCTAGGATTTTTGTTCGGTCACTTCTTTGTGTTAGGGTTGCTAGCTTGAAGTAATCCTGGGGTTGTTGCCACGAAGTAGGATGAGGCTGCCTGCACGGGGAAAAGTTGCCACGGGGAAAAGCACATAAATCAAGTACAGATAAAAGCTGAGCCAAATGCAAACCATGAGAGACTCTTGAATGCTGACAAAAACAGAACTGATGGATGTGGAGGGGAGGGGGCATGGAGGAGGGCACTTGTGGGGATGAGCACTGGGTGTTACGTGGAAACTAATTTCACAATAAACTATTTGTAAAAAAAAAAAAAAATGCTGAGCCAGATGTAGGGAGACTAAGTCTTGAGGAAAGTATTTAAGATACTGAATTTACATCCACTTATGGCTAGTTATTCTTGGACATTTTAATTTTTTTTAAATTTTTTTTTTAATGTTTTATTTATTTCTAGGAGAGAGAGAGAGACAGCGCGAGCAGGGGAGGGTCAGAGAGAGAGGGTGTCACAGACGGAAACAGGCTCCAGGCTCTGAGCCGGCAGTCAGCACAGAGCCCGACGCGGGGCTCGAACCCACGAACCGCGAGATCATGACCTAAGCGAAAGTCGGACGCTTAACCAACTAAGCCACCCAGGCGCCCCTATTCTTGGACATTTTAGTTTGTAAATCAAAATACTTTAAAAATGTATTACCATCATCAATCACTATCATCATCATCAACATCATTTATTAATAACTCAAGCAAATTTCAAGAGTCCTACTAGAGTTGTTTTTTCCACAAAAATACCATCCTGCATATGGGTGGAAACATAACTACTAACTAGAATTATTTTCAAATCCCTAACAATGAATGGACACTTTCTAAAGTGTTATCAACAACAATAATAATATGACAAACATTGAATGTACATCATCTGAAGTGTTATCACCAAAAACAATAATAGGGTAAGAAACACATGTTTAAACACACACACACACACAAACACACACACATACACACAGACACATACACACACCACTAAAAATCAGCATGTTTCACCATCATTTCTGAAAACCTCACTAAAAAAAAAAAATCTCACTAATCAACATTAAAAGAGACAGAAAATAAATGAGCCTGGATGGCTCAGTCAGTTAAGTTTCTGACTCTTGATTTCAGATCAGGTCACAATCTCATGGATTGTGCGTTCTAGCCCCACACTGGACTCTATGCTGACAGCGTGGAACCTGCTTGAGGTTCTCTCTCTGTTTCTCTCTCTGTCCTTCTCTCACTCTTTCTCTCCTCTTTCCCCTTCTCTCTCTCTAAAAAAAAAATATTTAAAAAAGTAAAGAGAGAAAATAGCTCTAACAGTTTTTGGCTGGATCATGTATTCCTGGTCTGCTTTGAAATTGTGACAGTAAGTATTTGAGTTCATGTCTTCTAATAACTATTCTGTTTGGCATAATTTTTGTTATTTGAAATGAATTAAAAGTATTTTGTTTTGAGAATTGTTTGACAGCTCCTGACATTCTTGAAGACTTGAATTGTTACACAACCTGGACTAGGAATCATAAACTTAGGCTCTCTTCATACAATGAATATTCAACTCGCAAAAAGAAAAAAAAATGTATAAATATTTTTTGAGCTGCCAAACAAATTGTCTCATTTCTGGGGATACTTACCACTGAATATACTGGATGTTTTATTGAGATGACTGACAAACCTATGGTTTTGGAATCATGTAGACATGCCTTAGTTAAATCCATTATAAGGAAGAGTATATTTTGTCTTATTCATTTACAAGGAACCAAGTTCATAGAGGCCAAGTTTAAAGGTTTTAATCATTCCCAGCTGGTTCCCCAGACAGGCAGACACTACAAAGCATAAATTTACGATGTCCTGCTGACAATTCAAATACCTCATTGGTTTGCATGTATGCAATATTGCTACTTTCTTTTTTGTTTTGTTTTTATTTTTACAGAATACATTTATTGGAATGTGTACTGGAAATGAGATCTGAGTTTCTAAACAACTAATTTGGTGGAATTAGTTTCATATATTCAAAGTGAGGTATTGTAATTTGTATATTAAATTAAAAACTATTAATAGCAATTTCACAATAGAAAAAAACTCTTTAAATTTAGCTTCTATGATGAGTAAAGCATTGTGCCTATGATTTTCTTTTGATATTCACCACAATCTTGAGGGTAAGTACAACAATACCTATTTATTTTATTCCGAAGATAATTTCCTGTAAAAATTGTATTTCAAAATCTGGAAGCAGCAAATACTTCTTCAACATCTGAGAGGTAAAATAAAAATGTAATTTGTAAGTTATTTTAGAAAAAAATTAGATGGGGCACCCTGGGTGGTTCAGTCTATTAAGCGTCCGACTTTGGCTCAGGTCATGATCTCACAGTTCGTGGGTTTGAGCCCCGCATCAGGCTCTGTGCTGACAGCTAGCTCAGAGCCTGGAGCCTGTTTCAGATTCTGTGTCTCTCTCTCTCTCTGACCCTCCCTTGCTCACACTGTCTCTCTCTCTCTCTCAGAAATAAATAAAACATTAAAAATTTTTAAAAAAGAAAAAATAATTAGAATATTTTTAAAAATTTTGAATATTAAAAAATGTATCTTTTTATTAAGTATTTTTAAATTTTATTTCCAGCATACTCAGCACATAATGTTATATTAGTTTCAGGAATACAGTATAGTGATTGAACAATTCTGTAAATTACTCAGTGCTCATCAAGGTAAGTATGCTCTTTTTTTAAATTTTTTATAGTTTATTTATTTTTGAGACATAGAGAGACAGAGCACGACTGGGGGAGGGGCAGAGAAAGAGGGAGACACAGAATCTGAAACAGGCTCCAGGCTCTGAGCTGTCAGCACGGAGCCCGATGCGGGGCTCGAACCCACGAATGGCGAGATTATGACCTGAGCCAAAGTCGGACACTCAAAGACTGAGCCACCCAAGTGCCCCGAGTATGCTTTTAAATCTCTATCATCTACTTCACAAACCACCCCACTACCTCTTCTCTTGAAACCATCAGCTTGTTTTCTATAGTTAAAAGTCTGTTTCTTGGTTTGTAATTCTCTCTTATTTTTTCTTCCCTCATTTGATTTATTTTTTATTTTCCACTGGGGAGTGGAATATGTTATTTATCTTTTTCTGACTTATTTCCTTTATCATTATACTCACAAACATCATGTGTATTCCTGCAAATGGCAAGATTTCATTATTTATTATGGCTGAATACTATTCTATATATACATAAATTACCTCTTTTTTTATTATTATAGTTTATTGTCAAGTTGGCTTCCATATAACATCCAGTGCTCATCCCAACAAATATATCACCTCTTCTTTATCCATTCATCTTTATCTTCTTTAGCTATACATCTGTCAATGGACATGGGTTGCTTCCATAGTTAGGTTATTATAAATAATGATGCAATAAACATAGAGGTGCACATATGCCTTTGAATTAGAGTTTTTGTATTTGTGGGGTAAATATCCAGTAGTGAAAATACTGGATCATAGGGTACTTCTATTTTTTAATAATTTTTTAATGTTTTATTTATTTCTGAGAGACAGAGACACCATGAACAGGGGAGAGTCATAGAGACAGGGAGATACAGAATCTGAAGCAGGCTCCAGGCTCTAAGCTAGCCATCAGCACAGAGCTGGAATGCGGGGCTTATCCCACGAGCTGTGAGATCATGACCTGAGCAGAAGTCGGATGCCCAACGGAATGAGCCACCCAGGAGACCTAGGGTACTTCTATTTTTAATTTTTGCTTCAAGTTTTTATTTAAATGCCAGTTAATTAACATATAGTGCAATATAAGTTACAGGAGTAGAATTCAGTGATTCATCACTTACATATAACACCCTGTGCTCATCACAAAAAGTCCACTCCTTAATACCCATCTATTTTATCTCCCCTCAAACAAACCTCAGTCTGTTCTCTATGCTTAACAGTTAACTTTATGGATTGTCTCTCTCTTTCTTGGTCCTTTACATTCACCTGTTTCATTTCTTGAATTCCACATATGAGTGAATTCATATGGTATATATCTTGCTTTGTCTTATTTTGCTTAGCATAATGCACCTTAGCTTCATCCATAGTATTGCAACTGGCAAGACTTCATTCTTTTTTATTTCTGAGTAATATTCCTTTCTGTATATGTAACACAACTTCTTTATCCATTCATCAATAAATAGATATTTGGGCTCTTTCCATAATTTCGCTATTTTTGATAATGCTGACATTAATACCAGGGTGAATGTGTCCCTTCAAATCAGTATTTTTGCAACCTCTAGGTAAATATCTAGGAGTGCAATAGCTGGATGCTAGGGTAGTCGTATCTTTAGCTTTTTGAAGAAACTTCATACTGTTTTCCTAAGTGTCTATACCAGTTTGCATCCCCACCAACAGTGTAAGAGGGCTCCCCTTTTTCCACATCCTCCCCAACATCTGTTGTTTCCTGTGTTGTTAATTGTATCCATTCTGACTGGTGTGACTTGTTACCTCATTATAGTTTTGATTTGTATTTCTCTAATGATCAATAATATTGTGCATATTTTTATGTGTCTGTTAGCCATCTGGAGGTCTTCTCCCCATTTCTTAACTAGATTATTTTGGGGGGATGTTGAGTTTGATGAATTCTTTATCCATTTTGGATGCTAACCTTTATCAGATAGGTCATGTGCAAATATCTCTTCCCATTCCAATGGTTGCCTTTTAGTTTTGTTTTTGATTATTTACTTTGCTGTAGAGAAGGTTTTTACCTTGACTAAGTTCCAATAGTTCATTTTTGTTTTCTTTCCTTGTCTCCAGAGACGTGTTTAGTAAGAAGCTGCTATGACCAATATCAAAGGGGTTTCCGCCTGTGTTCTTCTCTAGGATTTTGATGGCTCCTGACTCATGTTTAGGTCTTTCATCTATTTTGAATTTATTTCTGTGTATGGTGTAAGAAAGTGGTGGTCCAGTTTCATTCTGTATGTTGCTATCCAGTTTTCCTAGAACCATTTGCTGAAGAGACTTTTTTTGTCCATTGGATAATCTTTCCTAGTTTGAAGATTAGTTGACCATAAAGGTGTGGGTCCATTTCTGGGTTTTCTATTCTGTTCCACTGAAACATATGTCAGTTTTTGTGCCAGTACTATACTGCCTTGATCACTACAACTCTGTAATATAATTTGAAGTCTGGAATTGTGACGCTTCCAGCTTTGTTTTTCTTTTTCAAGGTTGCTTTCGCAATTTGGCGTCTTTTGTGGTTCCATACAAATTTTAAGATTGTTTGTTCATTTTCTGTGAAAAATGCTACTGGTACTTTGATAGGCATTGCATAAAATGTGTAGATTGCTTTGGGTAGTATAGGCATTTTAACAATATTTGTTCTTCCAGTCCAGGAGTGTGGAATATTTTCCCATTTCTTTGTGTCCTCTTAAATTTCTTTCATAAGTATTCTATAGTTTTCACAATACAGATGTTTTACCTCTTTGGTTAGGTTTATTTATTTTTATGGTTTTTGGTGTAATTTTAAATGGCACCAATTCAGTGATTTCGCTTTTTGATGTTCCATTATTGGTGTGTAGAAATGCAACAGATGTTGTACATAAATTTTGCATCTTGCAACTTTTTTAAATTCATGTCTCATTTCTAGCAAGTTTTTTTTGGTGGAGTCTTTCAGGTTTTCTATACAGGGTATTATGTCTTCTGCAAATAGCGAATGCTTGACTACTTCCTTGCCTATTTGGATGCCTTTTATTTCTTGTAGTTATCTAATTAGTGAGGTTAGCACTATTTCGGTACTATTTTAAATAACAATGGTGAATTGACATCCTTTTATGTTACTGCCTATATAGGAGAAACTCTAGTTTTTTCCCTATTGAGGATTACATTTGCCTTGGGTCTTTCATATATGGCCTTTTAAAAAAATGTTTATTTACTTTTGAGAAAGAGAGAGAGAGAGAGAGAGCACGAGCAGGGGAGGGGCAGAGACAGAGGGAGACACAGAATCTGAAGCAGGCTCTAGGCTCTGACCTGTCAGCACAGAACCCAACATGGGGATTGGACTCAGAAACCATGAGATCATGATCTGATCCAAAGTCAGACACTTAACCACCTAAGCCACCCAGGCGCCCCTTTCATATATAGCTGTTATGATGCTGAGGTATGTTACCTCTATTCCTACTTTGTTGAGGGATTTAATCGAGAATGGATGTTGTATTTTGTCAAATGCTTTTTCTATATCTACTGAAAGGATCCTATTGTACTTATCCATTCTTTTACTAATGTGGTGTATCATGTTGATTTGCGAATACCGACTGCACTTAATGAATAAATCCCATGAATAAATCCCACCTCATTGTGTTGAATGATTCCTTTAATGTACTGTTGAATTCTATTTGCTAGTCTTTTGTGGAGAATTTTTGAATCCAAGTTCATCAGGTGTATTGGCTTGTAAATCGCTTTTTTTAGTGCCTAGTTTTCATATCAAGCTAATGCTGGCCTCATAGAATGAGTTTAGAAATCTTCCTTCCATTTCTCATTTTTGGAACAGGTAGAGAAGAGTAAGTTTTAACTATTCATTTAATGATTGGTAGAATTCCCATGTGAAGCCATCTGGCCCTGGAATTTTGTTTGTTGGGAGAGTTTTTATTACAATTTAATTTCTTTGTTGGTTATCACTCTATTTGAGTTTTCTATTTCTTCCTATTTCAGTTTTGGTAGTTTGTATGTTTCTAGGAATTTATTAATTTCTTCCAGGTTTTCCAATTTGTTGGCTATTATTTGTCATAATATTCTCTTCTAATCATTCGTATTTCTGTTTTATTGGTTGTGATCTCTCCTCTTTCATTCGTGATTTTCTTTACTTAGGACCTCTCTTTTCTTTTTGAAAAGTCTGGCTAAGTGTTTTATTAATTCTTTCAAAGAACCAGCTCTTGGTTCATCGATGTGCTCTATTGTTTTTTAAATTGAAATTATATCCTTTATGCTTGCTTTAAACTTTATTATTTCCCTTCTTATGCTGACTTTAGCCTTCATTTTTCTATTCCTTTTCTAGCTCCTTTAGGTGCAAGTTTAGGTTGTATATTTGATATTTTTGTTGCTTCATGAAGTAGTCCTGTATTGCTATATACGTCCCTCTCATGATCACTTTTGTTGCATCCTCAAAATTTTGGACAACTATATTTTCATTATAATTTGTTTCCATGTTTTTAATAAGTTTTCTTCTTTAATTTCTTGGTTAACACATTCAGTTTTTAGTAGGATTTTCTGTAACTTCCATGTGGTCTTTCCAATTTTGTGTGCGTGATTGACTTTAAGTTTCATAGCATTGTGGTCAGAAAATATGCATAATGTGATCTCAATCTTGTTGTATTTGTGAGGCCTGATCTGTGACCTAGTATGTGATTATTCTGGACAATGTCCCATGTCTACTTCAAAATAATGTATTCTGCTGCTTTAGGATGGAATGTTCTGAATATATCTGTAAAATTCTTCTATCCAGTGTGCCATCAAAGCAATTATTTCCTTGTTAATTTTCTGCTTGGATAATCTGTCCTTTGATGTAAGTGGGGTGTTAAATTCCCCTACTAAATATTATATTATTATCAATTATTTCCTTTTTGCTTATTATTAAATATTTTATATATTAGTGTGCTTCAAGTTGGGGGCATGGATATTTACAATGGTTAGATCTTCTTGTCAGTAGACCCCTTTATTATGATGTAGTGCCCTTCATCTCTTGTTACAGTCATTGTTTTAAAATCTAGGTTTGTTTTTTTTTATATAAATGTTGCTACTCTGGCTTTCTTTTGATATCCATTTGCATGATAAATATTTTTACATCCCCTCCCTTTCAACCTGCAGGTGTCTTTAGGTCTAAAATGAGTCTCTTGTAAGCAATATATAGATAGGGCTTATTTTTCATATACATTCTGACACTGTATATCTTTTGATTGGAGCATTTAGATTTAGAGCGATTGTTGTTTGATATGGATTTAGTGTCATTTTATTATTTGTTTTATCATCATTTCTGGAGATTTTCTTCATTACTTTCTAGTCTTTGTTGCTTTTGTCTTTCTTTCCCAAAGAGTCCTTTTAGTATTTCTTGAAGGGCTGGGTTAGTGGTCATGAACTCTTTTACTTTTTGTTTATTTGGGAAAATCTTTATCTCTCTTATTCTGACTGACAGTCTTGCTGGTCGTAGTATTCTTTGCTGTATATTTCTCCCATTTATCACGTTGAATATATCATGCCTCTCCTTTCTGGGTTGCCAAGATTCTGTGAAGAGGTCTGCTGCTACCATTATTTGTCTTCTCTTGTAAGTTAAGGACTTCCTTTGTCTTGTTGCTTTCAGGATTTTTTCTTTGTCTCCATATTTACCTATGACATGTCTTGGTGTGTTTTTTTTTTTTTAATTTGGTTGATTTTGTTTGGAGATCTCTTTGTCTCTTGGATTTGGATGTCTGTTTCCTTTACCAGATTAGGGCCATTTTCAGCTATAATTTTGACAAATAAAACTTCTCCCTTTCCTTTCTCTTCCTCTCCTGTGACTCTTATAATATGAATGCACCTACATTTTATGGAGTCACTATATTCTATAAGGCTATATTCATCATCTAATATTTTCCTTCCCTCTTCTTTTCAATTTTATTACTTTCCATAATTTTATCTTCTGTATCATCTATTTGTTCCTTTGCTTCTTCCATCTTTGTGGTCGTTACACCCAGTCAGTTTCAGATCTCAGCTATTTTTTTTTATTTTTTTTAATGTTTTATTTATTTCTAGGAGAGAGAGAGAGAGAGAGAGAGAGAGAGAGACAGCATGAGCAGGGGAGGGTCAGAGAGAGAGGGAGTCACAGACTGAAACAGGCTCCAGGCTCTGAGCTGGCAGTCAGCACAGAGCTCGACATGGGGCTCGAACCCACGAACCGCGAGATCATGACCTAAGCGAAAGTCGGACGCTTAACCGACTAAGCCACCCAGGCGCCCCAAGATCTCAGCTATTGCATTTTTCATTTGGCCCAACTCTTTTTTTAGGTCTTTTATATCTGCAGTGAGGGACTCCTTGCTGTCTTTTATGTTTTGTAAAACCTAGCTAGTATTCTTATGATTGTTTCTTTACATTCTAGATCAGTCATATTACTTAAATCTGTTTCAATGGATCCCTGGCTGTGTCCTTTCCTTGTTATTTTTTGGGGGGTTGATGGGGGATGAATTCCTCCATCCTGGCATTCTGTTTAGGTCGAATTCTTCTCTGTGTTAAGAATTCTTGTTATTTTTCTTGGTGCTAAGAGTAAAAGAAGTAAAAGTGAAGGAAGAGATCATACAGGTATTCCAGAAAGTGTCCCTGGCATATGATGCCTACATTCTGCTCCTGTGTTTTAGCTGCTCTTTCCCTCTTGTAAGTCCTCTACAGAGTTTCTCCTTCCCTGCAGTGGGTAGTGTTTGGACCTTGACTAGAATGTGTTAAATTTTACCTAGCTGGGCTCTAGCATTCTTATTAAAAGAGATCTGATGCTATTTCCACTAGAACTGAAACTTTGGAGAACTCTATGGTCAGTAGATGTGGTACATGTCAGGTGTTTCTGCTGGTCTTGACAGGAGGAGTCCACCTCATAGGTTCTCAGGCACACTTTCCTCAGAAAAATAGCACCTGCAGAGCTCAGGGGGTGAGGCTTGGTTTAAGTGGTAAAACCATAAGTGCTGGTGCTGTGCTGTTTAATGAAGTTAATTTATCCTAAGAGGACAAGAAACAGAAATGGCTTCAGCCAGCTCTCTTGTCCTTGAAGAGGGGAATTCACATCCACTGCTATCCAAGGAGCCCTCCCAGGAAAGTAAACCTTTTCCCCTCATGTGACCTAGGTGTCTCCCTCAGATCCCTTTTTTCACCCTGTGTTCAGTCTGCCTGCCTTGCTTCCTTTACTTTCATTGATTCTTTGGTTGACCCATTCATTGTTTAGCAGTATGTTATTTGTGGTCGTTCCAGATTTTTTCCTGTGGTTGATTTCTAGCTTTATAGCATTGTGGTCATAAAAGATGCATCATATGACTGATCATTTTGAATTTGTTGAGACTTGTTTTGTGGCCTAATATGAGATCTATTCTGGAGAGTATTTCGTGTGCACTTGAAAAGAATGTGTATTCTGGGGCGCCTGGGTGCCTTAGTCGGTTAAGCGTCCGACTTTCGCTTAGGTCATGATCTCGCTGTTCGTGGGTTCGAGCCCCACGTCGGGTTCTGTGCTGACTGCCAGCTCAGAGCCTGGAGCCTGTTTCAGTCTGTGACTCCTTCTCTC